>JAYJMF010395653.1:0-24546 GCA_036873715.1 Salvia sclarea | reverse complement strand
GTTTATATGAATAAACAATATATCTTTTCTTATGGCCAAATTGAATAGGACCAGTTGTCACAAAAACAAAATATTTTATCAAAAAATAATTAAAATTATTTACTGTATAAGTATTATATTTCAATTGATTGTAATAATAATAATAATAATTTTTTTTGCATATTCGATATGGGATTATTGAAAATAAATAAGATGAGTAGTGAGTTGAAATTATTAATTGATTGAATGGGTGGGCTGTGAGCTGGAATTGTTCATTCATTGAATGAGTTTTAAAAAGTAATGCTAAAATAAGTTTCAAAAAGGAATGATGGCGTGTCACTGTAGAAGGGAATGAGGGGTTTAGGTGGAGGCATTGGCTCCAAATCCTTTAATATATAAGATATTGACATCACAAAAAGAACTCATGTGGACCCTATATACATCACCCTATATTCTAGGGGGTGGCCCGTGGGGTTAGAATGTGATTGAATTTGAGTTTAGATAGCGACATAGCATGATGTATATATACTAATTTAATTAATTGTCCTAATATTGAACAAAATTTCATGAAAAGATGTATATATATATATACTATGGCAATATCTACAAAATTTATAATATTGGAAGCATAAAAGTCTTTGAATAGTGATACCTGATTACCTTCCAATATTTCTTTTGTTTTGGAACACACATACATGATACAACAACCCCAAAATCGAAAACTTAGCAACAAGTATGATTTAATTGTTTAGCTGAAATTTGAAGATAGGGGGAAAACACAAACACAAACAAACAATAAAAATGCGCATCATAGAAAGAAAGAAGAAAGAACTCGTAGAGTTATATTTGGTACTAGACTGCTAGCTAGTACTCTTGAAAAATGTCAAATTAAATTTATGTGTGAAAACTTGTAATATATAAATATTAATAAAGTTTTTTTATTGTTTTATTTTGCAGTTTCATATGCTCAGATTTTGACCAATATCTATGTCAATATTCTGGAAGTGACTTATTAACATTCCTTATCATATTGATGGTTTTGGTGCAGCAAAGAACTAGGGATTATATATGTGAAGTTTCGCATCTCTATATCAAAGTGTTTATTGTTATTGTTATTTTATTTTGAAGTAGACTCTAGTAAATTTTACACAGTACTGATATACATACACTTGGTAAAAAAATATAAATTAAAGTACATTACGCACCCAAAAATAGCATCATCACCTGCCGACAACCATAGAAGAAGTTTAACGTGAGAGATCGAAAAGAAAAGGATACATTCAGGCGCATTTATTGCGAAGTCAATGATTCAATTTTTCTTTTCCTTTTTTCACAATCTGTCTCCCAACAACCTTTTTATTTTTCTCAAATATGAAGATCAAATTTCTTGGGCCAGGTTTCGGTTTCATACCCACGAAAGTGGATGATAACTGAACTAGATTCGAATGTCACGATGTATATGAAATTAATTCATTCCCAATTGGGATTTTCCGGTTACAAAAAACTCTTAGCTGGGTTGAAATTATTTTGTTTTGGTTGTGCATATGCAATTAATTTAGATGTAGTGATAATAATCTCCCAATCACAAGATGTGATGAATATGTTATTCTGTGATAGAAAAACTGCAAATTATAATACTAACAAGTTGATGTATGCGTCTGCATTTTATATTCTTCAAATGCATAATAAAATAGATATGTGTAATCTAAAATTACTCAAATGAAATCAATTTGAACTAAAGTAACAATACATGTTATAAGTTGGGGAAACGGAGAATCGAGTATGCAATTATGTGTTAATATGAATATCTATCAGTGACTTCATTTCTACACTACTTTATGCATTACAACACCATTCTTGCCTTTTCGTATGAAAATCTCTAACATTGATAAGAATTTTAGAGGATACAGTAACAGAATTACACAAATACTTCCATAAAAAATTGATTTCAGTCATAAAAATAAGTTGTAAGGTATTTTTTTCTAGGTACACTACATCATATAATACCGCTGGTACAATCACAGTTCCGTTCCAATGCCCACCGTGGGCACTTGTTAATGTGCCCACTGCTTATGTGGCAATGCCACATAGACAAGAAAATCAACCACATTTAACTTAAATATTTACCATTAATGTTATTATCATTTTATGGAAATGATTAAAATTTACCAATTATAACTAATCAATCAATAAACTCATTGATATTATAGAGCACGGTTTTCAGTTTTCTACTACATCTACAAACTTTAATTTGTGTGTGTGTGTTTTTATTTTTTTAAGTGTCTATTTTTTCAGAGTGGGATAATTTACAATGATAACTTTAGTTAATCAATTGATTAATATAAAACGAAATATTTATAATATTTTCATAAAATTATATAATTATTATAAAAATAAAGCAAATGTATTATGATAATATAAATAGAAAAGTGTTTACATAAAAAATGTTATGTCACTAATTGTTTATTTCTAGCGTGTCTTTTTAAAATTAGTAATAACTTTATAGTCAAAAATCAAATTTTAAAATTTGGTTTTATGATGATTTGCAATTACATGTTTAATTAATTGATCATATTATATTATCCAATAAACAATATAAATGAAATAAAATTATTATGATATACGGGAGTTAATGAAATAAAATTATTATGATATACGGGAGTTATTTACTTGTTTCTACATTATTCATTTAATTTTTACATAAAAAAATGTTATCTATGTTAATTGTTTATCAAATAATATAATTATTAAAGTTTTGTAAAAATTGTGGATTACTAATTATTAAAAAGATAGGTTAAAAAAAACTGCTACAAAAATAATAAGCTTTTCTTTTTATGAAGAATATAATAAGGTTTTCGATGAAAACGTAATAGACACTTCTTAAAAATAATAACAAACAAATTAAAGTTTGTAGGAGTAGTAGAAATCGTGCACTATAAATAATTTAATACCAATGTATTTATTGATTGATTAGTTATTATGATTATATTTTAATCCTTTCTATAAAATAAATATAACATTAATGGTAAATAGATTAGAGTTATATGGTTGATTTTCTAGTTTAGGTGACATTACCACATAAGCTAGGATTGTCTATATGGTTTCCGGTTCCGTGACGGAACCGGAACCGGAACCGGACCGGAACCGTGCCGGTTCCGGTGGACCGGAACCACTTATACCGGTTATGGTCCGGTTCTTGGTCATATTTTTTAATCTTAAACGGTTTTCGGTCTAACCGGAACCGTTTGGTCCGGAACCGAATAACCGTTTAATTTTTTTTTTTAAATAATTAAGTATATTATTTATTAATATTATTAAAAAAAACCCTAACATAACATCTCTCACTCTCACTGTGCGCTCAGCTCACTCTCACGCCGCTTTCTCTCTCACTCTGTCACTCACGCGTGAGTCACGCCGCTCACCGGCCACCGCTCAGTCCTCAGGCCGTCAGGCGCCTCACCGCTCAGTCCTCAGGCGCCTCACCGCCGCTCGGGCGCCTCACCGCCGCCCCTCCCGCCTCCCGCTCAGTCCTCACCGCCGCTGCCTGCCGGCCAGGCGGTCACGCTCACCCCGCCGAGCAGAGCAGCAACGAGCCAACGCCGTCGCCATCAGCCAGCGACCGAGCCCACTCCTCACCACCACAGGTCCACAGCCCCGCCGGCGACGCCTCACCATAACCCCGCCGTGATGATGATTGATTACTTGATGGATATCAAATTATCAATCATCAATGGATCATGGATATTGATGTTTAATTGTTTATGAATTTTCAAAATTTTTGGCTGCTGTTATGATTAAATTTCGAAATGATGATGAATACATATATTTATATTTAAAAAAAAAAAAACGGTTCTAAAAGGTTAACCGGACCGGAACCGTTTAAAAACGGTCCGGTTCCGGTTAACCGTTTAACAAAGTGGTCCGGTTCGCGGTTCCTGTTTTGGGCCTTATTTGGTTTCGGTTAACCGTTTAAAACGGTTCGGTTAACCGGAACCGGACCGGTCGACACCCCTAACATAAGCGGTGGGCACATTACGGTGGACATTGGAGCGGAACTGGGTACGATCAAGACAAATATATACTTTATATGCGAAATTATTACATTAATAAAAAAATTCCTATTTGACGTAACACGCAATAATATGAATATTTATTCACCTAGAAAGTTGAAAAAAGGCACGTTATAGAAAATGGAAGGTGCGTGCGTGAGTCTCAATCTCTTTAACTAATAGAGCAGAAGCAGATCCATCTCTTTGAATTGGGGATTCGAGTTACAGAGAGTGAGTGGCAGAGCTCTCCATTTCATATTACTATTCGAGAGAGATAGAGAGAGATGGGCTGCTCCTTCTCCGGTCTCAATGCTCTGTACGACGCCGTCAATGGCGCCGGTGATGTTTGGATCAACGAGAACCGCTTCAGGATCGTACGCCAGCTCGGAGAGGGCGGTTTTGCCTTCGTCTACCTTGTCAAGGAGCTCATCTCTGACCCTTCCAATCCCGCCGCTGGCATTTCCGCCAAAATCAAGGATTCCGCGCATATCTCCGGTAATTTCTCACACTCGATCGCCCGATCCGCGCTTCTCGGGGTTTTGCTACTGTTCTGTGTTAGCTATGTATTGCTGATCCGATTTTATTCGAGTCGTTGAATTGCATCTACAGTATACACTGCAACGAGTGATGAAAATGGAATTGTGAGATATGGAGTTCACTTGTTAGAAATTGATGCTGTTAGAATCTAATGTGCGTAGGATACTGTAGGGCTTATGTATTTCTAATTTTAAGTAGGATCCGGATGTATGGAGTTGGCAATTTGTGATGAACTAAAGATGGATCTGTTGCTTGAACAAGATGAGACGATTAGGTGTTGAGGACTTTAGCTAGGTGCCTGTATTGCTCACATGAGGATGCAAAAAGATGACTTAGAACTGGTTTCAATAGGTAACAGATCGAGTAAGACAACTAGAGAAGCAGCCCAAATTGCTACTCAAACTGTAGTAGTTACTAGCTAAATGACATGATATAATAATTTAGAAGGTCTTGGCAAAAGTAGAAAAACTGTGCAATTTTAAGGCATCCTTGTTCATTTTCATGAAAAGAAGTTGTTCTGTTCATACTTATCTGCTTTACAGAAAGGAATGGTTGAGTTCAGCTGCATAGTCGTAACAAAAACCTGATTGGACTCTACATATGTTGCATTATGCAGGTGATGGAACATATGCAATGAAGAAAGTGCTTATTCAAAACAGCGAGCAACTAGAGATGGTGAGGGATGAAATTCGTGTGTCGTCTCAATTTAACCATCCTAATTTGCTTCCTCTTCTGGACCATGCAATCATTGCAGTGAAGGTAATTGCTGTTCTCGCTGGTTTCTTCACTTTTTATCATTTCGTACCATTGTATTTTATTTTTGATAGAAAGGTTACAACTTGGCGCTAAATTTGGTGTATTTGTGGTTCTGTTAGTTTTGAAAGTACATTTCGCCATTCTTAGGACTTCCTTTAGATGTAAAAGCCTTACAGGTCTAACAAATATTGCATTTTAAACCAGTATATGAGAAATGAGCAAAGTGATTGGCCCAAGACCCGTTACTGTATACCTATTGGAATCTTCTAGAAATCTCTTTTAGGCATGAAATGACAAATTTCTCCAACATGCATTCCCTTGTTCAAAGCAAGATCTTATGAATCTTTTAGTAGTATAGAAAATGATGGAAGGTGAACAATGTATCATTTGTTTCAAGGAAGATCCTTTCTGTTCATCTATTGCATCCTTTTCACAGGATTAGTTATCTGAAAAACATTTCATTTTTTTTATCAGGCTTCACAAGATCAATCCTGGAAACATGAAGCTTACTTGTTGTTTCCTGCTCATTTGGATGGAACATTATTGGACAATACCACAGCTATGAAAGCTAAGAAGGAGTTCTTTTCCACCTCAGATGTGCTTCAAATACTTCATCAGGTAAATATGAAAGAAAATTATACCAACTATAGGTGTATAGAAATACTATGCTAAGGTACCTTTTTAGTTCTTTTTTATCTTCAGAAAATGTTTAAAATGCATCTTATGTTGATTGTCTGTTCCTATCCTGCAATAACACTTATGGATTTCCTTCTTTTCCCATTCCACTTTTCTACTGCTTATGGAGTTGAAATTGATTCATCAGGATATTGAAAGTAAATTTTTTTAATAGTTTATCTGTAGAGACATATCTGTATATAGCTACACTTGTCTTAAAGTATGAACAAACAATTCACCTGGAAATTGTTCATCTGCAGCTTTGTGCAGGACTTAAGCATATGCACAGTTTTGAACCCCCCTATGCACATAATGATGTCAAACCTGGCAATGTCCTTGTGACATACAGGAAAGGCCAGCCACCTGTAGCTATATTCATGGATTTTGGGAGTGCCCGTCCTGCAAGAAAGCAAATTCGTAGTCGTTCAGAAGCATTACAGCTTCAGGTTCTTTTTTAATTTTTAAAGCTATCATTGCATTCTCCTGATTTGCCATGAAGATGCAGAATAAAATTTCCAATCATTCATTGAATCATTGAATTTCACCCATCATAGAATGCTAGTTGGGATGATTTTATATTGCAAGAGATATTCAAGCTTCTGCTGTGTACTAGATAGAAGGATTCAACAAACCAATATGTCCTCTTAAAAATAGAGTTCTACTAGCCAGATAATTGTGTCAGGTAAGACTTCATCTTGCCTCTGGTTCTAACCAGGTTCAGTAATGAAGTTTGTGTGATTTCCCTGAAGAAAAATGGGATTTTGAGTTTCACCCACCAAACAGGAATGTGGTTACACTAGTTAAATTTTAAATCTTACTCTGGTCCACTCATATACAGATCAATTTGGTACCACTTTTTCTTTTCCACTGCTGCATCTCATCTATTGCATACTTCACAATAGCTGACATTAATAATTAAGGTATAAACTGAACTTTCATATTGGTTGTGGTATGCATTTCAGACTTGTTATAATTTTTTATGATCTCTCAATGTTAATCACATAGGAGTGGGCTTCCGAACACTGTTCTGCCCCCTTCCGGGCTCCTGAGTTGTGGGATTGCCCAAGCCATGCAGACATAGACGAAAGGACTGATATCTGGTCGTTAGGCTGCACCTTGTTTGCCATTATGTAAGAATTGTTTCTTTCTTATCTGGACAACAATGCCGTTTGTGATGTATAATCTCCGTCAGAAGTTCACGTATCAACTGATGCTTGTCCTAGGTATGGTGAGTCTCCTTTCGAATATGCGCTTGGAGAATCAGGTGGGAGCTTACAGCTTGCTATTGTAAATGCCCAAGTAAAGTGGCCGGCCGGACCCAATCCTCCTTACCCAGACGCACTTCACCAGTTTGTAAAATGGATGCTGCAGCCGGATGCTACAGTTCGGCCTCGCATTGATGATATTATAATCCATGTCGAAAAGTTGATCGCAAAGTTTTCTAATTGAAGAAGTTGAAGCGGAGTGATTATCGTTGGATTGATTGTGTTTTGAGCATGTCGGGTTATACAAGTAGTGTGTAATGTTTGAAGCGGATATGAGAGATGATGGGATGGGGTGTAGGAAGAAGAGTCATTTAACTGGTTGCCTATCTACGATACATAAATTTGTTTGAGTTATAGCATAAATTATGTAAGTTTTGTCTTCAGCAGTGTACATGTTTAAATCTCCAAATAATTGATCTATGGATGATTATATACGTGACTACATTTTACAGATACAAAACTGAGCCCTGCCTCTTTGATCCGTGATTTATGTGTGAAAAAAATGCTGCCTCACTGTCTTGGGATTTTACTCATTTTCTTGCTCACTGCACTAGAAAAATATCATATGGTTTTTTTTGGTCAAATTAATTGCTGAAAAAGTATGCATACAACTATAATATGGCATAATCAGACAGTGTTTTTGGTGCCAAGATTTAAATGAGTGGGATTTGAAACTACTTGCTAGTAAGAGATAAAATCGACCTTTCCCTTTTCCTTCCTATCCACATACATTCAACACACACTAGTATTATCATATCTCAACTCTCAACTCTCAGCTCAAACAAAACCATGCATTGTTTTTACCACAATCTCACTCTCACACCACCTAAACCCCTCATTCCGCCCCCCTCCGCCTCCGCACCTCTCAATCCCAACCCTAACCCTAACCCCCTTCTCCGCCGCAATATTCTCTCCTCATCCTTGCTTCTACTCGGCGTCGCCGCCGATCCACTCAGAGTCAGAGCCGAAGAAACTGTCACTACTACTCCTTCAATTTCCACCTGCGCTCCGCCCGCGCCAACCAAGCAGGCTTTCCTCGATGTATCCATCGACGGGGAGCCCATCGGCAGGATCGTCGTCGGACTCTACGCCGACGCCGTCCCCGCCGGCTCCGCTAGATTCGCCGAGCTCGTCAGCGGCGCGGCAGGCGTCAGCTACCGCAGGAAGGAATTCGTGAAAATCATGCCTAACTACGTGCAGCACGCCGGCCTAAGATCGTTCGGCGTGGATGCGGAGATGGCGAGGAAAACCGGCGGGAAGACGGCGGCGGAATATCTGATGCGCGAGTGGGAGGAGCAGAGCGAGAGGTGCGCGGGGACGAAGAATGTGGGGAGGAGCGTGAGCATAATCGTAAGGGATCCGTCGAAGCCGCCGCCGAAGATGAAGCTGGTGGCGCGGAAGGGGAAGCTGGAGATTGATGAGGAGGAGATGGGGAAGGATCCGAACGGGACGGAGTTTGCGATCGCGGTAAAGGACTCGCCGGAGCTGGATGCGGCGGCGCTGGTGGTGGGGAGAGTGGTGGAGGGGATGGATGTGGTGGAGAGGATTGAGGGGGTCAAAACTGTACAGGATAATACTACTTCGCCATACTTCAGGTTAACTTATCCTCTCTTTGCGTATTTGTGATTCTCATGAAATTCCCTCTTCGTTAAATATCACCTCTTCTTTTTTGCTTTTTATTTATTTATTTTGTATTGTATTCTAATTGTAAATTAATAAAATCCAATTTATGATTAATTAATAAACTTTAGTTAAGTTTAATTAGGATATCCGAGAATGCACACAAGATTTTGACAATTTTAGCCATAATTTTTGATTTGATAATTATATTTTTGAAAAGATGACCTAATCGTTATTTATATAAGTTGCATGATTTAGAACAGATGGAGTAGATGCTTCTATTAATAGTCTTTCAATAAGCCATATGTCATTTCAATACAATCTAAAATAATGTTGAAGTGGTGAATTATGTATACAGGGTAGCAAAGCTGATAGGAGACAAGAGGGCTGTAGTTGCAGAAAGAGGCTTCAACAGACCTTACTCCAAGGTCGTCATCACCAATTGCGGACTCATCGGATGACTGCTCTACTCTTCATTTTCTGAATCTGGGACTTCAATTTTGGGATACAATGATGTCAACCATTTTCTTCTAAATTCCTATAATGTGCTATGAGCAAACAAATTAACGACGATACAAACTATGAGGAGATGGTGAAAATCTCACCTACATTCCTACTCCATTCTAAATAGAATAGAGGAAACAAGCAAATAAAATGGCAGGTTATAAGTTTGGGGGATTGAAGGGCTCTGATACTGAGGTGAGGAGAGATCACAGCTTTGATGTCAGAAAGTGGTAGTTTGTTTAGCTTAGCTCCCACCACAAATCTTAGCCCTCTTCTTCTCAGGAGATGTCAATAATGTCCTCACAGACTCAACTGGATCATCCACCTGCACAATCACATACCCCTCACCAAATGAAGATGCACCGAAGCAACAGCAAAATTACTAATTACGTGTCATTGCAGGTCAAGTATCTAAATACTTCCAAAATAGACTACGGGTGTAAGTGTTAAAGCTGGACAAAACTAAATCCAGATTAGCCTTAAATGTTGACTTTTGCTCTTCTGAAACAAGTTAGCCCTTATAATGCGCATAAACAGGAATTCTTTGTACTTACATCGACGTTTTGTGTGAATTTCAGATGTAACTATCTAGATAGGCTATCATAATCTTGTTGTTATAGACCTAATAATGACTGTTAGTGTTCATTGTACCTCTATCAAGTTAGATGAGTGCACATTGCTGGGCTCCTTGTCTTCTGCTAAAGCTGACAGTGTCTGTTGCCATCCAGGAGCAGATTTGCCAATGGACACGATCCAGGGGCAAAAGTGTCTGTGTTGTTTGATTGGGTCGAACTCCATTGGTTTATAAAAAGATAACAACTTCTTATCCTCTCCTGCAATAGCATAAGCAACTTTATCAACGATCATAATAGCAGATTACATGATGGCTTTGGTATGTAATATATGTGTACTACAAAAAACAGCATTACAACGCATATGAGACTAATCGCATTGTAGGACCCCACTAAAGATCAAATAGACTAAACACGTTGCACGAGATTTCGTATCATGATGGATTAATTTGTTTTGGAATTAATAAGAAGGAAACATTTCTCCACAATAGTTGAACTCTGGATGAGGATGCAACACAAGCTAAAAAGGTCTATAACATACATGACAAGACAAGCATGTCAACTACTAACTTCTTTTCATGTACATCAACAAGCTCCTAAAATAAATACGATAAACATATAAAACATAATGGATAAAAGTGAAACTACCCAAGAAACATGAGTTCCGAAGAATAAGAATTGAATTAAAAAAAGTGGAAAGATGAATTAACTTACTTGTACTAAAGAGCATAGGTTTCTGGCTCTGTGATGCCCCGATTCCAGGACTATATCTCTGAGGCTCACTCCCTCCAGCATTTCTAATTGAAGTAATATCCTTGTTGGTTGAGCTAGATATTTCACCATCAACTGCTGAATTGACTCCCTTTGCAGTACCAGCCAATTCTAAATTTAAACTAGAGCCTTCTCCAACAGATTCAGGGATCTCTAAAGGTTTCTCTGCAATGACATTTGGCTCTACGGTTACAAAGGTTTCTTCTGCGCTGCCGTTTTCACTATGCAGCACCACTGTCCGATCCTCTACTTGTAATGGCCTCTGAACATCTGAGTGATCTTCATTTCCAGTTTTCATTGGCAATCTTGCTCTCAAGTTCTGGCCAACAATGGGTAAAGATATGGTTGCACCATAATTTAGCGATGCAGGTGGAGGACCACCTGCAATTGTGAATCCTGAGGATGTTGAAGCACTGCTACCAGTATTCACGATGCCTCCTCTACTTCCAGCATACATTTGATTGCCTGAAGAACCTTCATGTGCACCAGCCTCGTCATTGGGAGCAATATCTTTACCAGTAACTTCCGTAAACCCCACAAATCTTATATACTCCAGCGGACGTGGGATAGTAGAGAAAGCCCATAATCCAACACTAGCCCCACATAACTTGCAATCCAGAACAACAGAACTAGGATCAACCTGCAGCTCATTAGAAGGTTCGCTGCCCTCACATGAAGACTGGATATTATCTTTCGGTTTTAGTCCTGTTGTAATTGTAACATTGGCACCTTTATTAGAATTGTGTTTCCCATCCTTGAAGTCAACTCTGTAACGTAATATACGAGGTTCCCAGCCAAACAAACTAATCATCTTCTGCGCCTGTACAATTCCAAAAGTCACTTTTCTTCACTTTAACTGTTCCAATTATGGTAGCCTGAACTTATAAACAACTAATTGAAAGAAAAAACAAACTAAAATAAAAATATTGTTGAAACTCCATTACACAACTAGAGTACATTGGATGAGATAGACATGAGTCAGAGAATGCATGACCTTACCAGAACATACACCATACCGTTCACGCAAAGTGATGTGCAGCTACATTAATTGGCAACATTATACATGTACTGCGTCGTCTTAAAAGGCAGTTGTGAGGACTGTAAGTGCAATTTCATTATTTATATATGTGTGGTTCCCCATAGAGTGGCTTAGAACAATATGAAATGTATGCTTAGGACTCCAGCACTCAAGCTCAGCCTTTTTTCTTATTTATATCTATTACAAACTGCAACTGCAATCATTATTTTGACTTTTAAAATCTTCATCAGATTGTAGCTCCTAGTACTTCTTGACATGCCAGCTAATTCTAAAAAATTAAAAATATTATCATTATAGATTATTTTACAAGGAATAGATATTCAGAGGGGACACTCCCGGGGCCTCAGGCTTCTGCCCCATTCAAAACATTGCATGCTTAGCCAAATACCTTACGGTGACAATCTAGGACTTACAGACATGTTTTTCTTTAAGGTGGGATAACTTTGCTAATGGAATTCGCCAAACCTGATAGTACAAGGTGGAAGAACTCATCGCAGGTACATCCCCTGAATATTCTGTCACAGAGCTTTCAAGTGGTTCATGGCACCCTAAATTTGACGACTCGCTAAGAAATTGCTCCAGTTGAGAAGTTTTCAAGTCATCAATGGCCGTAGGGGCAATAACAGGAAGAGCTATTAGATGTGATAGGGATAAAAATCGTCCCTTGTAGTCCTCAATCAAACTTGCCCCTGTTAGAATAGGAAACTGAGCAAGTTCTTCTGCACAGGAGTTATTAGTCCAAGGGCACAGTAAATTATGCCCGTTTTCCAGCTTCAAGCTGAATACCATGGCTGCTTTCTCAACTAACAGAACATGAAGCAAAAAGAATCTGGATTCAGGAACAGTGCTAGATATGTTCTCGCAAACAAGCATGTCATACCTTAGAATAAAAGTAATAGTTATACAAACAAAAGAAACCTAGCCAAGAATAAGAGTCCAGCAGAAGAGCCAAATAAGAAAGTATGACTTACCTTGTTGCTTTGCCCAAGCAGATGGACTAGAAAAAAGGAGGCGTGTATTGCATGAGACACAAGCAATTGTGTCTGTATCTACATTCACCCAACCCCTTCTAGCACATTCCAAAGGACTCACCACCTAGAAGGATGACGGATTATGTTATTTCTAGTAGAAAAGGTCGATACTAGATTTAAAAGCGTGAGTGGTTGTCCTTGTAGTGAAAAGACCGAAGCACGTGTAATGTCCTCATCTTTTTCATAAAACTAAGACAGAAGCATGTTTAGTGCGAACTATAGGTATTAATGATGGTATCTGAGTAACATCAAAATGAAAGGGGAAAAATTCAAGAGTTTTAACATAAAATAAAGCATTATATAATGTCAGGCAGCAGAACTACATTTCACAGATTCAGATTCACTCCTTCCAAACTCAATAGCTTCCAAGATATTGGCACAGAAGCCCATACACTATAAGCAAACATTTATCATTATATCACAAACTAATTTATCAGCTGAAGTAAATTTAGATATCGTGAAACTTGGCACACCTGTGGCTTGGCAAACCAGGTCATCGACTTGAAAGTGGACAACCTCCTAACCAAATCGCCACGGTCCCAAGGCCTGCAGACTGGTGCTTGAGCCGCTGCTGGCAAAATTGACAATGAGCTCCCCGATTCATTGCCGCCTAATTTCCTCCCCACCGAAGAGGAATGGGGGCGCTTTCGGCTGCTTAACTGTTGAGCTCCTTGCCCACTGCATTCGGTAAACAAGCAAAACACCATTACAGCTATCAGTAACAGAATTAGTAATTCAACAATCCTAACATCCTCACCACAGTTAGACATAAGAGAATAGGGTTTCCGTACCCGAAAATAGCCAAAATCGATAAAATTGACAACAAAATGCTTGGGAATGACGATATAGAAGGAATATGAGGAAAGGGAAAAATTAGAATGAGAACCTGGCGTCGGATGATTTGGGTCTGGAATTAGAAGGAGCATGAAAGAGCTTCTTCATTATCGCTTCGAACCTCTTTTCGGACTCTTCGGCCATCTTTCTTCTTCCGTCGCTCCTCTCTCTCGAGTCTCGACCCCAAGGCTGGAGCATATAAATATTCTTATCTAATTTACCACATCTGTTATGTATAAGTATTTTTCTTTGACCTGTCTTCTATTGTAAAAAGTAAAAGCTTCAAAAGACAAATTAAAAACCTAACTTTATTGATATTATTAATGGCATTTTACTTTCGGAAATTTGGTAAAATATCATCTTGAGGGTTTAAATCTATTATTAGAACTGTTACTCGAGCTGTGGATTTTCTTACAAAATTGATACCTGTTATACATATCCCTACAAAAGTCCTAATTTTGTTACTAGTGATATCCATATATACACTCTTCTATCTTTGTTTAATTACATCTCAAATATTCCATCTGAAGTAAAGTAAAAGTTTTTTTTAGTTGTCCTTTTCCTTTTCTTTCCTTTTATGGGCTATGTTGCAAAGCATTTGATGGTCAAATAATATAACAAGCTATGTTGCATCCAAAAATGTTGAGCAGACTGAAATCTACACTTTCTCTTACCAAAATTACATAGATTATGAACACAACGGCAAGGCAGGTCTACGATGACATATCTACAGCCAAAAAAAGGGCCTAACAAACTATGACCAAATGCTGGATACCACAAATACCAGCACTCATTTAGATCATAACATACGATCGTGCTCAAAGACGTGAAGGCAACTTTCTGATCAACCAAAATAAACTACCAAAAAAATGGTGCGAAGGCGCTTCTTCCTCTTGAAACGAAGTACTAGAAGAATTTCTGGAGCCAGCAACTGTTAACTGCATCCTTCTCTAAGTCTTCTTTCAGTTTGCTGACTTGTTCCAGTGCTTCTTCCAACGCCATCTTGTCCAGTGGTAGCTCTGAAAACTCCTTCAAGAACTGGTGAGCCCGTTCAGCGCCCTTAGCTACACCATCAGAGTCCTCTGCTCGCTTTCGTTTAGATCCCACCTGAACATTATGGAGAGAATCTTGACTGATAACTTCCAGGAAGAGAACACAGTCAATTGCATGAAAATGTCCTATTACTAGTATCAACAACAGGTTACCTCTTTGGGATCACAAGGTAAAATTGCTGTGGGTGAAAAATCTTCTAATTCAGAAGCCTTAGCTCGGGCAAGGGCAACAACACTTTCCGGAAAATTAGCAAATTCTGCAACATGTATGCCAAAACTTTGATCACAGGCTCCTGCTTCAACCTGAAAGATAAGATACCTTTAAATTGGTCAGACAATTAAACTTAGAGGCTTATATGAACTCTCAAAATCTGAATCGGTAAACTCCTCTGCACTAATAACCAGGACCCCACATATGTTCTCGTGCTATAGAGTGTGTGTGTGTGTGGGAGGGAGAGAGAGAGAGAGAGAGAGAGAGAGAGAAACTGGACCTTGTAAAGCATTGTCAGCTTGCGACTTGAGGAGTCGATGTGTGCGCTCACATGATAATTAGATACTCCTGGAAGTTTCTTGGAAGATTGCTCGTTGCTAGTACTTTCAGGAGCTAAGGCAGTCAGCTCATGAAAGTGAGTTGCAAATAGTGTAGGTGCTTGTATCACTTCAACTATATGCTCACAAATTGCCCAAGCTAGGCCTAAATTGCAAGAAACCAAAAAGAATTAGGTAGATAGATATGCAAGAAAACAATTAACCATACAAAATGCTCAAGGCTGAGAGAAGCAAAACAATGGAATATAAAAAATTAAAAATAATAAAATAATAATAAAAAAAAGGGTTCAGGAAACATGCCTATGCTAGCAGAAATTACAAATTTTGTACTTTTAATAGGAGTTACAATATCCTTTCTGTAATATGATTTGTTTAGTGCTCTTGATGGCTCAGTTAATTTTTAAATTCAGCAAATAATTTAATTGAGGGCTTTCACATAGATTTACACACTGAATAGTATCATACTTTCTACAACTTTATGATATATGGCCGTGTAATTAGTAACTTACCTAACTTTAGTACTAATACTTTCTATAATACTTTCTACAACTTTATGATCTACGGACTACTCATTTGATCAATTACTTGATAGCATATAAAAGAGTGATTGCTTAAGATAATTTAACATGGAAAGAAATGTCAAACATATATTAATATGAGCTTTGCATAACCAAGAAAAATATAAAAGATGTTTTAATTTTCATGTGGATTGGTCATGCCTTATGCTCAGGTAGAACACTTTGAGGGATCAGGGGCAAGGTCAATATTTAAAAAGTGTGAGGCTCACCAAATCCATCATATGTTGACGTGCCACGACCTAGTTCATCAATGATGATCAACGACCTCTGAGTTGCTCCTTTCAAGATTGATGCTGTCTCTAGCATTTCTTGCATGAATGTTGAAACCCCGCGTAGCTATTGAAAGAATATAATGAGTGAAAAAAAAAATGTAACTGTATGTATATTATAGTTTGGAAAATATTTCATAAGATAAGATCCATTAATTTTTACCAACAGATAAAGTTTAAGCCAGAAAGTTTGATCTTACCTGGCAGTCACCAGCACCAACACGAGCAAAAATGCAGTCACGTATAGAAATGTTAGCATTGTCACATGGGATGAAAGAACCAACTTGTGCCATCAGAATATTCACACCAACCTGATCACAAAATTATAGATATGACCTATGTCAAGTGACAGAATTTCTAGATAACAAAATAAACTTTTTTACAGAAAACTTGTTTACAAACATGTTAACACATGTTTAAATGTTGCATGTTTTTGCTGATAAGCAAAGTTAATGAATAGCTATAGGACATATTTTCTTTACATCTGTACATGAAGCTATTATAGCAAGTTAATAACTTCTCCTGAAGACAATTTTTGTATGCTGTTCCCAGTGTTGATTAATAATGCTTCTTAGCAGCAGAATAAGGATGAAATAACCAAAGGAAGATTACAGTTACGTGACGAGCTTGACCTGTCGTATGAATGTTGATTTTCCACCCATATTAGGTCCTGTGATTATCTGGAACCAGCTTTCTCCCCTAACCTGTAACGACCAACAGATGCAGGGAATGACCCAGTTCTACAAAGGCCAATAAGTTGTTGATGTCCGAATATAAGAACTTACAAGTTTACAATCATTCGGAATAAAGTTCACCCAGTCTTGAGCTTCAACACAAGGATGTCGACTCCCTTCTAAAATAATATCTCCCTCATCCTATGGATCAAGGATAGCATGATAATGGGGGAAAAGAGGGAAAAAGGAAATAAAGAAAAAGAAAACCCTTATTCTTGCCATGAGAATCTGAAAGATAGATCAACTCTTACAGATGGAGTGATGGTTGGTCGCGTGTAAGCAGTGGGGGAGCCAGCAGCCAAATCAGCAAAACTAAGTAAAACATCCATTTCGGAGAGCGACCAAGCCAATCCTTCAAACACCTGCACAAGGAAAACATTGTTGGTTAACACCCATAATAGCACCTGCAATAGTAACAGCAAATACAGAAGTGATAACAAGCATGATCGCGGTGGTGGTGGTGGTGATCGGTGTAATATAGATTACAGATCATTTGGATGATATACAAGTAGCATTATGCAAAATAGATACCTCTGAAAAACTTGCAGCAGTATGGACTACCCGGGCAACCAATTCTCTCTGGCAACTTTTATATTCTTCGACCACCTTCTGGTATTGGTCACTTAGTTTCTTTAGCTTTGTGTTTGTGAACTTTACCCCGTCCTTGCGAGTTTCAAGAACAATAAAGTGAACATTGAGCTTTTTCCTTACTTTTGGCTCCTCCTTTTTGGTAATCCTAAAAGCATATCCATATTGTGTCCCTTTCTCTAATTTCAGAGCTTTATCAATAGCCAGATCAAGATCATTAGCAGCTTTTCTGTGCAAATCATGTATCTCATGTTCCAGAGACTCTTGCTCATTTTTCAAAGTCAATAACTTTGCATCATATCCTGATGAAATCATGTATTCTCCATTCTCAAGTTGATCAAGGTCGACAGAAGCTTCCACAAGACCAATGAATTTGTTCAAATGGTCATCATCGGTACATTTGTCTAGAGGATCCAAGTATCTTTCCTTAATCAATGAAGCAAATTGGCCATTGTACTGTTCCAATGCATTTTTAATGAACGGAAGTCTGATGCTAGACTGCAAGCCACAAAAAGCACCAGAAATCATGTTAGCTATGAAACTGACAAGATTTATAGTCATTTCTCTAGCAATTCAGAAAGTGACATCAAACAATCAATTATGATCATCATATGAACTAGACATCAGATCTCAAAACAATAACGTGCAAACATCTTAAGAAGCAAAATTGTTTAAGAGATATTGAAGATAAATTTTGCTATGTGAGACATGGTTTATCTCCTGAACTCCACGAAAGTTCTTTTTTCTTCAGCTAATATGAAAATAGCTACTCAATTTTGAAAAATGGTCAAAGAAATAGGGCGAGCAAGATAAAGAGAAGCACTGCATTATAGTAACCAATACTAAGATGCCAAAAGACAACCAAAAAAAAAAAACTATCTCTACACAACTAGGGGTACTCCACCCTTTGACACAAAATCTAGGCAAACTGTCGACAATTTATGGGTTGGTTAATATTAGATTTGGGTCAGTAAGGAACTGAGAATGAAATGATAAGAGTCAAATATATAGCTGAAAGTTTAGTAAAAGTATATAGTAAAGTAAATATATCACTTTGTACTAAACATGAGAAATAATGAAACAATTCACAAAAACTAAAGTTCATGATGAAGCCTTAACCCACCAACAACCAGAGTACTTTTTCACTTGTTCCTAATATACTGTTAATAAGTTTGTAAGTTTATTAATGAATGTATATCAAGAAAACTAGAGGATACCTGATAAAGCTTGACAACATGAACTAGACTAGCTTTCTTCTTCTGAAGAGAGCGGCTAAGTCTCTCTAAATCTGAAATTCGTTTCAAGTGCTGCCTTAGATCTTGACGTAGGGCAGCATCCTCCACAAAAGCTTGTACCAAATCCAGCCTAGAGTTTATCTCATCTACATCTAATAAGGGTTGTTTTAGCCACATGTGCAGTAGGCGCTTGCCCATTCCTGCAGTGCACGTTCTATTCAAGAGGCCAAATAAGCTAAAGTTTTTGTTAGCATCAGATTTGCTCTCCATTACATTTAGTGCCCTCATTGCAGCGGAATCTAGTCTCATGTAACTATCAAGATCATACCTTTGGATCTTGTAGTTACCATAATTGGTCTCATCTGCAAGTAGATCTGCATAAGACATTATACACCCAAGAGCACCAGGTGCAAATTCAAATGCAGCAAGCAGATCTCTTACTGGATCTATCGAGCCTTTCACGAGCCTACCAAGATCTGGTACCAAATCCCTCCCTTTAAACTCAACTTTTTTTCTTTCCATCACCATTACACCACACCTGGACAATGCATCAGTTAATGATTTAAATTCACTAGATTTTGCAATATCTGCAGGCAAAAGGCATTCCTTACAGCCAAGTGCAACAAGAGTTGACTCCAAATTTGTATAGTGGCTATCATCAGGGAACTCAGCCAATCCAAGTACTCTCTTAGTAAGATCAACATAGCCCAACCCTACAGTACATCCACTTTCACGTAAATTTGAAATGACAGCCACAATTGCTGGAGAGTCCTGCATTTCATTATTGGCAAACAGAATCTCTTCGAAACTGCCCAAATTTCCAGGGCTTCCACTTTTCACAAGTCTCCAGTTCGCGCCATTGCCCTCATACAGTTCAAGAGTGTGATCAGTCCTCTCCAAAAGAAGGTCCCGGGCCACAGTCTCAAACATATTCTTGCTTACACTAACACTAGAAATGGCATCTGAGCCACTTCCTAGTTGGCGCACAGCAGTTGTAGTGTGGTAGTAGGTCTTGGCTATGAAGGTTGCATTCTCGCCATGCGTAGTATAATAGTCCTGGGAAAACAATGGCATGTTATTTAACTAGTTTGCATAGACCGCATAGATCAAAGATATAAACCAGGCTATTAAATGCATGTATATAGTTTTCCTTAAGTACACAACATTACAAAGATATCAATCTCAATTCTCAAGTTTAATTAATTTGTTGAAAACAAGCCCCACTAAATTTTTTACTAGAAATCATCATGGAAAAGGGACAAAAAATGCCATACAAGGTTGCATGTCCAAAGTTGTGTGACGATGACACTGCAGTTAATCCAACCAAAATACAAAAATAAACTTTGAGCTTTAAATGTCAGAAACCATCACTCCCTGTCAAGCCTATCAGTATCCAGTGCTGGTTGTTCCTCAATGGTCTTAGTGGCCTATATTTAAACTTACCTTAAAATTTTACATCTTTCATTTCCACTCAAATACTACCCATGCTCGAAACAGAAAAATCTATTTTCTTTTTACAGCCAAAACAACATAACTTGTCAGAAAATAAGGCTTTCAACTATTCAATAATCAGACTTAATGCGTTTCTACTCACAGTATAACATGACCACACTGACACAACAAATGCACGCTTCCAGAAGGAGCACTAACCTTGCGATCAAAGAATCGAACTGCTCGTGGGTCCTGCAAACAGTAAAACGACAGGTATTGCCAACTACTTTCACAATAGTACAATATTACGCATTACCCCCCACCCGCACCCCCCTGCAGAGAAAACCAAAAAGAAAAGGTACAGGGATTGCTTACAGTGTGTAGCTTTTTGAAGAATGAGAGAAACCCTTGAGCTTGTTTGGCATCTGTGGCACACGAATCCCAGGTTAGTCGCGATATTAGCACCAAATAAACGAAAAACTGATTATCTATGCCACAGAAATGAGTTATGAGTTAGGGTTTTGGCTGTACCGAGTTTGAGTTCGGGAAGCTTGTTGTGCTCTTCGAAATTGTCGCCCATTATCTTGCGTAGGATAGCTAGATTAACAAATTAAGCAGCAATGCGGTGTGAGATTGTTATTTCTTCTGCTGCTCGTAGATTACAATTCGAAACTCTTGGGCAAATTTGCTTGTAGTTATTCGGATAGTGAAGTGTGAAAATGCGCCATGTTTTAAGGCTGAGGTTTGGCGGGAATAAGTTGCGGTTTATTGAGAGCTGGGCGGGCGCGCGTGCTCAGACTATCCCTATTAATGTCTACTGCGCCTTTTCGCATAGGGGTGAGAAGGTTTTGATTTTGAGCATGGGTAAATCATTTTCACATTATTTTATTTTAATTTAACGTTCACTTAAATAATTATATTCAAAAAATAAAACGTTTCAGGTGGGAATATATTATATTGAAAATTTCAGTGCGAAAGTTATAATATAGATATTATGCTGAACTATGTGGTATATTTTTATTCTTTTTTTAGGGGAGAGATACTGTAGTTATTACAATATCCTTCTTTTAAAAAAGGAAATCATCGAGTTTGTGATTTTGATATGAAATCCATCGCACATTTATATGTTACGGTAATTTAACATGTTGTATGTGCTATATCATTTTATGTTGAAATTACTTGGAAATACTGTTTATTTATTTATTTTAAAATTATTGTAATGCCCGTGCAATGTATATGCTATGAATAATTACAAAATTTGTTTACAAATTACAAATACCATATGTATTAACACTGAACAAAGAAATAAGATAAAAGGGAGAATAATAACCAATTTAGTCCCCAATTGTGACACCGAAATGCAACTAACTTCCCATGGTTTCGAAACTTGCGAACGCGTCCCCGACGTCCCGATTAATATGCAGATTAGTCACGGTTTTGACGGAGAGGCAGACGGCCGTTTGATAAATTCCGATTTTTTATTTATTTTTTATTTGGTGGGTCCCCCAACAATCAAACACTTCTGTTGCACCGCCTCCCCAATGTCCTCCGCCATCGGCGTCACAAGCTGTAGTAGCAGAAACACGACAATCCCCACGAGGACCGCCGGGGGCGGCAGTACCCTAGGAATCAAGCTCGTGACCACGGGAAAGTCACCGGTGACCGCCGTAATCACGAACAGCATGACGAATCCTGCCACCAGCCTCCTCGATTTCCCAACGTCGGCATGCCACGTGAGCGCCGCCGTCGTAACGCAACGAGGAGCGGCAGAGCCGCGTTGAGGAGGAGAAACGCCTTAGCTCTCTCACGCGGCGTTGTGACCTCGACCACCGTCGTGTAGATATTCGCGCTCAATCCGACGTAGCTAGTGGAGATACCAACGGCGATCTGACGATCGAGCAGGAAGTTGCAGATTGCGAGGAGGTAGGAGATGCAGTTGATCCAGCAGATGCCGTTGTCGGCGACGACGGTGAGAGAGAAGACTTGCCAGCAGGAGAGGGAGTTGACCGGCCGGTCAAGAAGAGGAATTACGTTGTGGCCGGCAGCGCTTAGGGCATAGCTGAGGACGAGCCAAGGGGGGCGGGCGGCGACGCCGCCGGAAACCCAGCCGAGGAGCTTGCCGACTTCGGAGGCGAATGCTAGGTTGTTTACCTGGGAGACCCACCAGATAAAAATATACAATTTTAGAGTTATTATACCTATAACTCATTTGGGGGACCCACCAAATAAATAAAAAATGAAAAATCGGAATTTATCAAATGGTCGTTTACCTCTCCATCAAAACAGTGACTAATCTGCATATTAATTGGGACGTCGGGGCCGCATTTGCAAGTTTCCAAATCATGGGGAGTTAGTTGCATTTCGGTGTCAATGTTGGGGACTAAATTGGTTATTCTCCCTAAAATAAATAAGTAGAAGTAATTCTTTTTTAAATACACCAAACATTAAAAACAAACATACACTAAATATACAAAGATATTACTTTTTCAAAAAACAACATCAAATATTATCCAAAAAAAAACATTATACAAAGAATAATTATATTACACGATATTAAAACTTCTTTGTACACGACATTTTCAGTTGAGATACGACCTTCATTATTCTCTTTACATCAATATTTTTAGACATGACGGTTGGTAGCCCTATATACAATAACATAGAGTTGACCATGACTAAATTTATATATGTTTTAATTGCAATCAAATATTTGAGAGCAATTGACTCTAACTTTTATTTAAGTCATTGTTTACGACACAACCAATGAAAATCGCCGACGTTAGAACATATGAGGTAATCTTGAATTTGAATATATCAAAGATAATCAAGGTATTAAAACCTTGTGATAAGGTCTAATATCAGCTAAGCACCTGAAAGTGACACGTGGCAAGAGTCAAAAGTCTCACATCTAAATATCAGGAGTAAACATGTTCATACCTGCAAAGGACACGTGGCGGGAATTAGAAGTCTCACACCTCAATGCCAGAAGTGACCAAGGCACCTGACCAGGAGTGATGACTGGATTGGTACGGACCTGCCAAAAAGCTGCTAGGCGTCGTTTTCCAGCGCTTTTCCTAACTAACTTTGGGACCACCTTACGTGTCCTCTCGCCATTGGCTAATAGTACTGTGAATATTCGTAGTACGTAACAGGGCCGATGCACCTTGTTCGGGTATGCAATTACGAAGCTACCCTTTCTCAACAAATATGTTGTCTATCGTATCCTTATATTTCGTCTACTATAAAGACCCCATGCATTCTAAATGTCAAAGGTAAGTGCTCTTTGCTCTAAAGAACTCTCTAGCTGAAATCTTACTACTTTACGCTCTCCGGAGTCCTTACTGACTTGAGCGTCGGAGTCTCTTCCCGGAGACCTCCCCTCTTCGGTTCTATTTTGCAGGCTATTCTTCAGAACCCATATACAGAACCTTCGAACACAGCACTCCTACGTGCCAGACCCATGATCTACAATATCGAAAGGTAAAAGGCTTCGCTAGAGGGACAATCCTTCGTGATTTTCATAACATTGTTGTTTGTCCCTAATCCAGACCAAACAACTGGCGCCGTCTGTGGGAAAATAATTTTTAAAACTAAGACGTCGATCTCTTTCTTAAAGAGCGAAACCCTGATAAAAGAAAAGGAATAACCTTATAATGAAAAATCCTTGGTAGCCCCAAGCACCTGAAAAAACCTTGGTAGTCCCAAGCACCTAAAAAGCCTTGGTAGTCCCAAGCACCTGAAAAAGCCTTGGCAGTCCAAAGCACTTGAAAATAAATAAATGAAAATGAATGAGAATAAGTACTGTAGCAGCCCGCAAAAAGCAGGCAGCTAAAAATTACGGAATTTTTAAAACTTTTTCTTTCTATTGCCTTCTATGTGCGTATTTAAATTATTTTACTTAAATTTGCTCATATGATTATGTGCTTATAATTATTTGCCTATTAAATTACATTATCCAATTTAAGTAATTAGATTATGTGAATTAAATGCTTATGTGATTTTAATTACTATAGTATTATTTTGGACTATATGAATTTAGTGAACATACACTACTAGGAGCTTTATCCCAATAACTAAGAATACATATTATTGCCTCATGCATATTACATGCTACACGCATAACACACACACAAATATTTTCCATCATTTTTATTTAAAATCAAAACATATTAGTGGAATTCATTTATTTATTTCACAAGGCTTAATTTTATAAAAATTACATAACACCTCATTTTCTTCAAGTTTGACCTTCACATTATCTTGACACCTCATTAAAACACCACACCACATCATGACACCTCAATTTCCTTATCCCATAATTTCACATATTAGCATATTGAATATTTTGCAAAATCATCACCACACTCACACACACCTCACGACACACCACACACACATATTCATTTTATTCAAGTGGGAAATTCAACTCACATTATACATAGTGCAATTTTTAGGTGTCATTTGCAAAGCCACTCTTC
>JAYJMF010394697.1:0-24618 GCA_036873715.1 Salvia sclarea | reverse complement strand
CATAAATTTTGGGAATATATGTTTTAAATGATTATTGCCAACATATATTAATATATTACTCCCTTCATCTCATATAATTTGTTATATTTCTTTGCACACATGATTTTATAAAAGTAAAAAGTTGGTATAAAATGGTATTAAAAATATATATTTTATATAAGTAATAAAGGTATCCCGAAAACTTCTAGGCGACACCCAAAAAGGAAAGCACGACAATTTCTATGGGAAAAGTATAGTAAAATTCAAAGTAACAAAATTATTTTCATTACGATTTAAATATAAAAATATAAAATTTTATTAATTAATTTTTAAATTATAATAATAAAATAAAATTTAAATTAAATCAAATAGCATTATAATTCATGGCACGTATTTCGTGGATTAATATACTAGTGATGATCAATGTGAAGGCAGTAAAGTATTTTCCATACACCAATTCCAACGATTTATTTTATTGTGACAAATCTACCCCCAGGGGTTATTGCGTGGTTTTTGCAGTCGCGCTACTGCGAAGTTGGAGCAGAAACAGAAGAAATGGATCGGGTCCCCGCCGCAAACGGCCTCTCTTTTCGGGTCGGGTTCACCGGCCACAGTGGCCACCTCACCGTCGAGCCTCTGCCGCCGGTCGACCGCCCCAGCCGCATCCAGGATCTCCCCGACTTCGTTCTCGTCAGTATTCCTTTCGTTTATGCAAATCAACTATCTAATTTTCACCAACAATTGTCAATTCCCTTCGCACCGCAGAGCTGTTGAACTGGCCGCGTTTAATGTGCTTTAATTTTGTAATCTCTTTCAAGAGTTTGTGAATTGGAGTTCATTTATGACGTGGTTTGGAGCACTGATTATATGGAAATTCGCGTATTTGTGGGCAGCCGCCGGCATTCCCTGAAGAAACACCAGAGACGATAAAGGAATATGTGAAGGAGAAATATCTGTTGCCGAGGTTGGATGAGGATGTTTTGTCGCCGCAAAATGCTGGTAGACAATGGGAATTTGACTGGTTTGACAGAGCTGAAATTCAACCCGAGCCATCAATGCCGCGGTCTGTTATTGTTCCATCTTGGGAAATTCCTTTCAGACGCAAAAAGAATCAATCAGACTCGCAGAGGTGGGAGCCTCAGTCAGTGGAGGTATGAAGAGAGAGCTGTTTATTGTTTTATCAACTTGCTATATGAACCTAGGCATCTGCAGTTTTGGAACTGGGATCATACAGACTTCCCGTATGGTTTGGCCTTATCTTATGGGACCAGGACTTGAATGTGTTAGTACTTTGGGTACACTTGCACTGGTTGATCGAGCAGACAACTTGATGATTGAAATGGGTGAATAATTGCAACACTGATTCTGAATCAACCCAACAACTTGCAGTACATTTTTCACATAAAGATTGAATGAAAAGCCAATGGTAGTAAATTTGTTAAACGATATGAAGTTCAAGCACGTAGGGGTCATTCCTAACCTTTAGAGATTGCATGCTGTGAATTGAGACGGGAAAATACAGGATTAGATATCAACCAACGATATATTTTAGCTGTTGTTTTGTGAATTATGTACACTTAAGGCCTGTGGTTGTGAGATTACATAGAACTTTGAACTTGCATGATTTATAGACTTTTTGCTAAGAATACATGTGTTTTGATTTTCATCCATTTCTTTAAATCAACCCAAATGCACTTTACAACTCTACCACAGCTCATTATGCCATGCTAGCTTAGTGTACCTCCTTTATACTGCATATTGGCTTTTGAATTCCCCATTCAGCCTTCAATTTGGATCACGCAGATTGATGGCTTGTGCCAGTTGCATACTGTTGATTTGGCTTGATAACTGTCATTTTCTTAAAGGCTGCGCTTAGAGCCCATGCAACCCCTTGCTACCCATGCTTGTTTTGAAATTCAAACTGCCTTGGTGCGTAACTCAATCTGCCGCTTGCAAGGAGCATGGTCAGCTATACAAGAAAGAAGCTTACCTTATTAATTAGGAAAACAAGATTTAGCAACCCAAACCACTTACAAATTTGTGTATGCCTGGATTTGTTGGGCGGCATTTGAAACTACAGCGAGAGACTATTTGTAGCATTTGCAATGATGGAGTGGAACCCAATAACAGATGTTTCCTGTCGTACTAATAGGAAGTTCTTGACTTCTTGTAAAGCCTGTGCTTTATGGCTTGGTTTATTAAGCACTGATCTTCGTTCTGACTTTCAAGTTTCAAATGCAATCCTGTGTGCCTTTGTAGTTGTTTTGGGATTTTAGTTGCTAGGCCCACAAATAAGTGAATATGTAAGTAATATCTGTGATAACTGGACTCAATTCATACTTTGAGCAAAAGGTCCATGGATCAACACAAAAAGTCATTGATATGGTTGCCTTTTCTTGCTATTTATGATTCCTGATAATATTTTAATTTGTTACTATCTTAGTCCTAAGCTTTTATGTTGGAGTTAACAATGATGGCGACTATGTTGGCTGCACTTTATTTGTAAAGTGATGTCTAGAAAAATTTACCAATGCAATCCCTATTTCATGCAAAAGTCAAGAACTGATGAGTGCAGATACTGGATCTGTATTCATGCTGAGGGCTCATCCACATTCGTTTGATTTCTTTTATATGGCCCTGTTGTGTTTAGCAACAAAATTATGCTTTGTCCGGAGATAACTTTATGGTATTTCCAGGTGGATATATCAGAACTGGTAATCGGATCCCAGGATTCAGGTGCTCTGCCACGTATTGTTGGACCTGCAAAGGATTTTGTGAGAGGAAGTATAAATAACCGTCCATTTCGACCGGGAGGACTTGATAATGCTGATTCTTTGGGAAAGATTCATCCTGATGGTGCTTGCAATGGTGAATGGGCACGTGGGCTCCTTCGTGGGGAGTCTACACAAATACTACCCCCAGGCTTTAAGGATGGACTGGATCTAGGTGATCTCAAGGTAATGCATTAAGGACCCACTTTGTTACGATAAATTCTTATTTTTTCATCCATCAACAAAATTAACACAACTTCAATATTTCTATTGTTCATAAAATTTGAAGGCACACCCTTTGAGGTGGGAAATTTATGAGAACATAACTATGGAGAAAGGGACACCAGATGCAAGGCTGGTAAGTTTCAATACTTCATTGATACTCTATTCATTAAGGCATTTTATATTTATACATAATTACTCATGCCTTTTTTGTGTCGGTAAACAGGAAAAAGCAGTCTATCATTGTTCTTTTATTTTGATGGTTTCGATGTTTATGTTAAGTGCAGAACGAGCTATCAGTGCAATTTGATGACTTGTTCAAGAAAGCCTGGGAAGATGATGTCAAGATATCTGACGAAGATGGTCTGTTCTCCTTGTACAAGTTGTGGTCCTATTTACATTTTTACATGTACATGTAACAAAGGCTGTTTTACCCACGTGTCTTGTACTGTGCTGAGATAATTATATTTCTGCTTTATCTGATAGAATCTGGCAGTACCTACCCTTGAGTCTAATCTGGAAACTTTGTAGAGTAATACTTTTATTTGTTTTATAAAATGATAGATAAGTTTCCAATTTTGGTCAACTATGGTAGTATTTCTCTTGGTAAGAAGATTTTTCTAGTGGTCTGGAGGTGTTCTCCTTGGGATGGGATTAGCTGACTAGCTATATCTATTTTCTCCATCTAGATGATATTGTTATTACTGGTTCCTAGTTAAGGTAATCCATTTCGGTTAAGACAATGCTTGGGAGCTGCATGGAGTAGTTCAAAGTTCTAACATTGAAAAAGTGATTTCCACCATATAAAATCCCAATGTGTTAACGTTGGTTTAGCCATTACTTCTTTTTGTGTATATGATGGTATGGAAGAAATGATGACATGAGGGGAAGGACATGAGGAAGTTGAAACTAAATGTATGGTAGGGCTTGTAGTTGTCTACTAACTCTTAAGCTTCATGTCTCCTATTCTCAACATATTTCTGCTTGAGAGTTTTCGGTCTTCTTGAAGAAATTTACTTCTTCAACAAGCTAAATAGGGAAGACCTGGTGGATATTGCCTTCATTGTTGGTTGCATCCATGATAATTTAGTGGAACCTCTATTACATATTTGTCTCATGAATTTTAAATTGTTTTGGTTTGAATCGTGGTCTCTCCTCGTTTCCTTAGATCTATGGTGGTGGTTGATCGAATGAAAATTACAGCTTCAGGATAAATGTAATGACACTCAATTCTTATGAACAAATAATTCTCTTAGGTTAAGAAAACTGTCGCAGTGGTTGATCAAATGAAAACTATGGATGTTGTGTATGTTTTTCGGATGTTATGAACAGACAGATTTTGATAAGTCTAGACATCTGGTCTTTTTAATCTACAAGGCTAATATAGGAGCTTCTATTCAGGTAATGTATCAGAAGTAGAAAACCAGATGGAGTTGCCCAATGAATCTGTCCCAACAGAAACAGAAGAAGAGTTAATTGCAGTAGGTGATGCTTTCAAGAAAGAACCTTCTATTCTAGATGAAATTTTGACTGTTGAATCAGCAGAATCATCATCAAGATCAGAAGGAGATACAAATACTGGTCAACGAAAGGATAAAGAGGTAATAGTTTCTCAGGGACACATTATTTATGCAGCCGATATCATTCGAATCATTCTGATTGATCATATTTAATCAATTATTCATCTTTAGGTTTGGGCGGTTACTGGAAGTACTGAAGAAATTGTAGAAAGGTTTCACGAACTTGTTCCTGATATGGCACTTGATTTTCCATTTGAACTTGATCCTTTCCAGAAGGAGGTAATTGTCATCACTAAGTTAATATTAACGAGTTCCATCTGTGAAATTAATGCAAAATTGAATATTCATCTGTTGGTTGGAATTATGATAGATTGACGAATTTTGATACCTGTCTTGAATGGTGGCGTATTTCTTTCCTGCTGGTAAATTTGTGGGTCAGGAGTCAGAATGTACTTGCACCTAACCAAACTGCTGATTTGTTTTAAAAAACTTATCTATGATATCTCTATTTTGTATGTAAATCTTGACATAGATCTTTCTTTTTTCCTGACAGTTTTGAATAATTTTTGTAAAATTATTTTGAAAAAACTGATTCCAACAATGACTCAAGTATTTTCATGGTGGTCATTGATAAGAAAACTGCCTACACATGTGATTTCAAATAAGATAATTCTTTATTCAACTAACCTTTTTGGTGCTCTTTGCAAAAATGTTACTGAAGAACAAAGTAATATGTATTCTCTTGCTTTACTAACTCTACATCCAAATCATGAAGAAGCTTGACGTTCGATGGGTTATATCCAAAACATGTAGAACTCTCTATTTTCTGGACTTATGGGATGCATCTGTCGGAGAGGACGGACTTTATGGTAGACTGTCACTCATGCTGTCTGTTGGTTGAAATGAGATAATCACATTTTTAAAGATATAGCAGACTTGGCTGATGTACAGGAAAGTAAATGGGAAGACTAATGTCTCATATTGACATAAGATTTTAAGAAGGTGACTGGTAGGAAAGATAAAAGTAAGTTATGATTGAATGACATTTCTAGGTATAAGGTGCATAAACATCCCTTATGTTTAGGTGATTCACGAATTCTCCCCTAAAGCATGTCGTGGTGCAAAATAGTCCAAACCCCCAAATTAATGTTGCAATTACACCCAAGAATTTGATGGGTGTTTACATCACTTAACATGCATTGTTGCATTAATATCCATCCAATACCTTCTTCAGTTAACATCCAATCATATAATTGAAGGTAATGCTGGAAAGGCCATCCGAGATCTTCTTAAGCCCGTCCAATCATGAATTTTATGTTTATTCTGGAAACACTGGGTTGCTAATTAATTGTGTTGATGAAGTAGTTTTCTCTGAATATATCTCAGGCCATATTTTACCTTGAAAGGGGGAAATCTGTTTTTGTGGCTGCTCATACATCAGCTGGAAAAACAGTTGTTGCAGAATATGCATTTGCTCTGGCTTCAAAAGTAAGTCTGCCATTTCATGTCTGTGCTTGTTGAGTATTTTGATCATATGATTTCCCTTTAATGCCTATTCTGCGTTTCTTTGATTTTTCCCTGATTAAGGGCCTTTGTTTATAATCTCTTTTAGATTGAAAATACTGTTTTAATGGTCTTTAGAGATTGTGAATGATGATTTATCTTAAAGCTTTCTAAACTTGCAGCACTGTACAAGAGCTGTGTATACAGCTCCTATTAAGACCATCAGCAATCAGAAGTATAGAGATTTTTGTGGAAAATTTGATGTTGGACTCCTAACAGGGGATGTTAGCTTGAGGCCTGAGGCCTCTTGTCTGATCATGACTACTGAGATATTAAGATCAATGCTCTATAGGGGCGCTGATATCATACGTGACATAGAATGGGTGAGATTTCCTTGTAACTTTGTCTCCTCTGACTCTATATTGGACCTCGCACGGTCCCATCAATTTATGCTCAGTTATATTTCCCTTTTGCCTTATCGTGTGCTTCTGAGACCCTTGCTGTTTGTTTACTTTGTGTTCGGAAAGATAGGTTATATTTGACGAAGTACATTATGTTAATGATGTTGAAAGAGGGGTGGTTTGGGAAGAAGTTATCATCATGCTTCCTAGGCATATCAACTTTGTGCTACTTTCAGCGACGGTATGTACCTGTTCTCGTTCTTATTGTTTATTACTGATATGACATTGGTGATAGACTGATAGTATTACAAATTTTCTTCTTGGTTGAATTTGCTCTTGTTGCATGGAGAGTTCTAGTTGCTTCATTGTTATCGGTACATGCATATGCATGTTGAATCTGGGATTGTTTCACACGTGTAATATTCAAAAGGTTGTAAAATTATGCGTCAAATAAATTAATTGATGGGTCATCCAATTGCAGCTCTGCCACAACAAAGCTATTTCCTTCTCCTGCTTGGGATAGTCCATCTTTTATTGTTCTGAAAATGCCTTCTACCAGAAGAAGACATCCTAGGGTTTAGAGATGTGGGCTTACCCACCCCTAGAGGAATATTGCTGCATGTGCAAATGCAATTATTTTCATTTTACACTTTTTTTTACGGTTCTTCTCCTTTTGAAACAGTCGCCCAGAACCTTAAAATGTGAAGTTGATCCTGAATTCTGTGTTAAGGCATCTGTCTAAATTGTCATTTCGAGAGTTTTTTTGGAGAATCTTAGGCACATGCATATTGACTATTGTTTGAAACTGCCACTTACTGGAGAAAGATTTTCCTTGTTGGTTTTAATTTTTCTTACAATTGTAAAGGACAATGTGTAATATTTATGCAATCCATTATTTTATCCTGGTAGTGTGTAGAATGAAATTTCCAATATTGTAGGTACCAAACACAATTGAATTTGCTGACTGGATTGGGAGGACAAAGGAAAAGGAAATTCGAGTTACTGGGTTAGTATCATGTTCTTGATATGTATGTTCATTTGCATTTTTATGACTCAAGCTGCCTGCTACTCTTATGCACAAAAGTATACTTCTCCATGGTATTAAGAATTAGAAGTTCTATTGGATGAGGATGAAGCGGCATGATTAAGTAAAGTTACAGAGGAGAGAAACACTAAAGCGAAGCATGTGAATTTCTGTTTAATTGATTGAAGGATAGGATTTCATTCACAGCTATATATACATACAATGATAATACATACTCCCCTCAAATGGAATAGGAAAAGGAAACAAATAAGCAGGAAAACATACAGAAAATATACAGCTGCACTAAAAGCAAAGCATGTGAATGTGCTATTTGATTGATTGAAGAATAGGGTACACAGTTCTATACATACAAAGACAATACCTACTTCCCTAAAAAAGGAATATGAAAAAGGAAACAAATAAGCAGAAAATCATACAGAAAATATAGTGCTGCACTAAGTATCTTTGAATAACTCATAAAATTATACTAAGAGGTTCTAATATTTTCAACAGATGCACTCCAATCTCTTTCAACATTTTAAATAAAACATAAATTCTTGGTTTTCGCAGTCCCACCTAGCAACTTAAAATTAACTTCATCCCTCACCTCTTCTGTGGATGGACATTTGAGCTCTTTCCCCATTATATTGCTTTTTTCTTCTATCTTCTGTCTTCTATTTTTGATTTATTATTTTAAAACTTGTTTAGGACCACAAAAAGACCAGTCCCATTGGAGCATTGTCTTTTCTATTCTGGAGAGCTTTTTAAAATTTGTGAAAATGAAAAGATCATCCCTCAGGGGTTAAAAGCTGCCAAAGATGTTTACAAGAAGAAGAACTCACCTACAGTTAGTGGTGGAGGATCTTACTCTGGATCTTCAGTGACCAATGAAAGGTCCAAGAGGCATGAAAGTTCATCTCATGCAAAACAGAATAAGCATGCTGCATCACATAATGCAGTGAACTTTTCTGGAGCTAACCGGGGGACTCAAAGCGGTACAAGTAACAACTGGGGTTCAAGGAGATCAGAAGCTTCTATCTGGCTGTCACTTATCAACAATCTTTCAAAGAAGTCCCTCCTACCTGTATGCTCGAAAAGTTAAATGCTTTATATTTTTCTTTGGTACCCTGAAAAATAATTCTATTTACAGTAATATGTCCAAGTTCTGAACTATGCCTTCTGTTTTAAGGTCTTTCAAGTCTTTAATTCCCCAGTCCTTGAAAAATCAAAATTTCATAAGAACTTCTGGTGACACATCATAGATAAGATAATTGTACTGGAAGGGGGGAGTTGGAAAAATGATTTAAAGTGTCTTCTGTTTTTCTTGTCCACTTTAATGAATGAAACAACAGTTTAGAACTGGAGTTAAGAAGCTGAAATCAATTATGATGTAAAAATATATAAACGTGCTAAACAAAGTAGTTATTTTGCAATACGTACTTAAGTCTATATCTGTCATTTGTCAATCAAAATAGAGCCTTAGACTTAAATTAAATTCTATGATATATATGCATTTCATGTTGAAAAGAAAGAGGGTATACGCAGGTGGTTATTTTCTGCTTCTCCAAGAACCGCTGTGATAAATCCGCAGACAATTTAACTGGGACAGATCTCACAACTAGCTCCGAAAAAAGTGAAATCAGGGTCTTTTGTGATAAAGCGTTTTCAAGGCTCAAAGGATCAGACAGAAATCTGCCACAGGTTTGGTATTTGAACTGAATTGATTGCAACAAGTCATGGATGCTGGGCTTTATATGCATGTACTTCGTAGGTTGTTAGAGTCCAAGGTCTTCTCCGGAGGGGCATTGGAGTACACCATGCAGGCTTGCTTCCAATAGTGAAGGAAGTTGTTGAAATGCTCTTTTGTCGTGGGGTTGTCAAGGTAACATACTAATTCACATTTCTCTTGGAGTTAAAGCTTTTTCACTGCTTCCATCGAGTTATGCACAGGTTCAATATAAAAGGAATTAGCTTCCTTTAATGCTGCCCGGCTTGTTTATAGCCTTCCCTTGTGGACATTATACTGTTGGCTTTTCGCATGGAACTGTAATTTTGAAGATATAGTTACAGTTATTCGTTATCAAAATCAGGGGTTAGAAAAGCGGGACACACCCCCCTTCAAAAAGAAAAAAAGTTGGCTGTTCAGTGGTTTGTCACTTAATATTAATAAAAATGGGCTTGTCAACACCAATATGACAGCATAAAAAAACTTGCATGGCACAAACCACGTCAACTTTTCGGAGCTGAAAATGGACATGGGGCACAATTGATATAAAATCGTTGTTTATTTAGGATTGAAATAAAATTTCAGTTAGATTAAGATATACTCCCTCCGTCCCATTCATAATGTCCCACTTTCCTTTTTTGTTTGTCCCACTCATAATGTCCCATACCCCTTTTGGCAAAAAAAAACACATAAAAGCATGTGGACCCCACGTGGGCCACACCACCTTAGACTCATCAATTTTATTTCCTTAATCTCCGTGCCCAAAAGCAATGGGACATTATGAATGGGACGGAGGGAGTAATTGATACTGCCAAAATAATTTGGGGTCTAAAGTGATATTTACTCTTAAGAATGAGAACGGTTGCATTCAAAGTATAAAACGTATTTGCATTGTGATGATAATATTGAGGTGCATTAATGTTATTGTTGCAAGTAACAACTGGATACATCACCAACCCCTTTATATGCTGGATACATATACCCTTAAGAGTGAGAACGGTTGCATTTAAAGTATAAAGTATTTGTTATTGTGATGAAATATGTACAAGTGGATACATTAACCAACCCCTATATATGCATACACATACATACATTTCAACGTTACTTTTATGTGAAGATATAATTTTTATGCAAGTCAAGTCTTGTATACAGTATTTTTTCTCTTTAGGTTGTCTGATGTTTACAGTACTTCTTTGTTTGTAGATCCTATTTTCAACAGAGACATTTGCAATGGGAGTCAACGCCCCAGCAAGGACGGTAAGTTGCTATGAAGATGTCTAGAGATGAATTGTTTTGTTTCTATTTTCAATATGGAATAAAGCAGGCATATGGGAACCTGGCTTATGTTTTCATATACTTATTCATGCTGAGATAAAAGGTATCATTCTGGTCATCTACAACAAAAGTTTCTTTAATCATTAAAATGGAGTACTATGATTAGCAGTGTTTAGACTCCTACTTTATTCAATGTATTGACTTGATAGAATAGAAAATTAAAATCAGGCCGCCTGTTGAACAAGATAATTCACATTTTTTTCTTGTCTTCTAGGGGATTGTCTCGCGCCTTTTCTATGATTGAGATATAGCTCTAAAGCCATTGTCAAGCTTTCATGAGTGATTTCAGCTTCTCCTTTGAGTGTCTCTTTATACATTGTGAAAATAATTATCGTTCTCCTCCATGCTGCTATGATCTTATTTTTACTACCATCATTGGCAACTTTATTGCTAGAAATGAATGTCTCCTCCAACCTATTGTCTGTTTTTTTCATGCTTGTCAATTTACATCTAGTGACATTTTTTGGTTGCAGAGTTGCAGTTACCTAGAGCACACTTTTGCTAGTCCACAGTTATTTTAGTAATACATTTAAGAGGTTTAAGAACTCTCTATCATAATCTTATTTAAACATCTCTCTTGTCTTTGGCAGGTTGTCTTTGATTCTTTAAGGAAATTTGATGGCAAGGAATTTCGACAATTACTTCCTGGAGAATATACACAGATGGCCGGTCGTGCAGGCAGGAGAGGACTTGATAAAATTGGTACAGTAGTTGTGCTGTGCCGTGATGAGATTCCTGAAGAGAAGGATTTAAAACATGTTATAGTTGGTAGTGCAACTAGGCTAGAGTCTCAGTTTCGACTCACTTATATCATGATCTTGCACCTTCTTCGGGTTGAAGAATTGAAGGTAGGAACCTGATAAACCCAAATGAGAATGGAATACAACATTCCCATCACTGCCAATTCCAATACTTTATTCAAACTTTCTAAGTTTCGAGCAGCAGTGATTGCTTTTTCTATTTTTCATGAATACATTCAAGTTTCTTCCACAAAGATGTTAAGTTCACATCTTTCTTCTGGCCTTTGTATCCGTATTTTCCACTTCAGGTTGAGCAACAACATAAAGTGTTCTAAGTTCAGTTGATATCTGATAAGAAGCTTTTTATTATCAATTTCAAGAAAGCTTTTTTATCAATGGTATGCCTTCATGAATATTGACTGGAGATTGTTCTCAAACATTTAATAAATCTTTTTTATAGTCTTTGAGTCACAGTATACAGTATTTAGTCCATAAACCATAGAGATAATTTGTGCATTTCAAAACTAATTTTATCTTTCATAATCACATAGTCATTGCTTGTGCAACTGTGACTCCAGGATACCCACCATAATTAGCCACTAATCGGCTTATTCCATCTATTTATCTAAACTGTTAGAATAGAATACAGTGGTTTATTTCTAGGTTATTAATATAGTATGTGCTTCTATTACTAGGAATGAGCTTAGCTTCTTTTTCTCCTATAAATACCATCAGATCTATAAAAGCAAGCAAATGTTGGAGTTTGTGTTTAGTAATCTGGTCTTGATGTGAGATAAATACTGATTGTGTCCTATTTGTTACTTTTAACATTATATTTGCTGATGCATTGAGCTTGCATAAACCAACTGTTCATATTGATGGTCTTATTGGGAATGTCATTGTAGGTGGAAGACATGCTGAAAAGAAGTTTTGCTGAATTTCATGCTCAGAAGAAACTCCCAGAGCAGCAACAACTTCTAATGCGAAAGCTTGCTTCGCCTAGAGAAAGTGTTAAGTAAGCATGAAAGAACATTTAGCAGAGCTGGTCGGACATTAATGTTTACTGATGCACGACTTACTCAAAGAGCCATGAAATTGTAGCTAATCAGCATCACCGTAATTAATATGCTCTAAAACTCGCATCCTATTATTATCGTCTTAAATACCATCTAATTTCGATAAAAATTCCAATGGGAGATAAAATACAATTTAGAACATCTTTTTGGTTATGAATGGTACAAATACAATGTTCTTTTTTGCATTCAGGTATGATATTATTTGTGAAGTCATTGCTACATTACCAATACTAGTCAAATGCATTGATTCTGACTTTCAGCATAGCAGCATGTTGGGATTAGTTTGCTCGAACCAAACTCTCTACATGCCAACCTAGCATTGACCTTGGATATCCTTGAAACACCTTTTTTTTACAGTTTATAGGTCACCTTCTATTTCATCCTGTCCCTCAGCTAAAATAGTACATTAAGTGCCACAAAGATCCAAGGCTGTTGGTTATCTTTTAGATAGTCCTAGTGCCAGTATGATATGTTGCAATACCACTGATTTCTTGAAGTTTCAATAATATCGTCACGTGGTTGCAGATGTATTAAAGGCGAACCAGCTATAGAGGACTACTATGAGATGTACACAGAAGCTGAAAGGCACAGCAATATAATAATAAAGGCAGTTATGCTCTCCCCAACTTCCCAACAATATCTTTCTCCGGGAAGGGTGGTAATTGTCAAATCACAATTGGTGAGTATACAATATTAATAACATTTCTATAAAATGTGCATATGGATGATTCCAGATGGTAGTTGGTGTTGACAAAGTAAATAAAGCCTTCAATATGGTTTTGAAGTAAAGGAATATTGAAGAAAAGATTAAGCAGCTGCCAAAGCATTTTGATTTAATAATTATACAGTTTTCTTGGTTATGGATTTTTTTTTTCTTATGTATTGTAACCTTTTGTTGTCAATTAGATGCATGTTTTCTAGTTGCTTTTGTATGGTCAATTATATATCAATTAATGGAATATCAAAACCTGTATGGTTTGAGGTTTTGTTGAGTTTAGTTCAGTTGATAATAGATCTCTTCATATTCATTATAGGGTATTTCTGTACATGTATTTTTATACATGGAAGGGGAAAATCTAACACTTCTTCTCTTTTCTATAAATTGCAGGCCCAAGATCACCTGCTTGGTGCTATTGTGAAAACTCCCTCAGCTAATTACAAGCAATACTTGGTTCTAGTGCTGACTCCTGAATTGCCTTCAATTTTGACAAGTCAGCTAGATAGTAAAGATAAAAAAGATGCTGGGTTCCAAGTTTTAGTTCCAAAATCAAAACGTGGCCTGGAAGACGAATATTGTTCTTTAGTCACATCACGTAAAGGATCTGGAACCGTCAACATAAAACTACCTTACCGTGGTTTCGCTGCTGGAGTCAGTTATGAGGTTAGAGAGGTGGGGAATAATGAGTTTTTATCCATATGCAATAGAAAGATAAAGATCGACCAAGTTCGACTCCTTGAAGATGGAAGTGCTGGTGCCTTTTCCTCCACGGTACAGCAGCTGTTGTCTCTGAAATCTGATGGAAACAAGTACCCCCCAGCTTTGGATCCGGTGAAAGGTATGGAAGCAGACTATTTTGCATTCTTTTTCAGTCAGATAGTATCCTTATTTTCGTTGGGCCTCATATGGTATTCAATATATTTGCAAGAACTCCAGGGGATTGTCTTTCTTATTGTGACTTCATGGTTGAAGCATCTTGAAACAGTTTCTGTGAAATGTTCTCATAATTGGTAACCACTGAGCAAACTGAATTTTAAACTACCAGTAGTAGGAGTATGCAGTCCTTTTTTCTTGCTTAAAAAGATAATCCTCCTTTTACTTGAAGTTATTAGTGTGAAAGTAACCATAAGTTTGGAAGAGTAAATGAGGTAGTTGCGAAAGAGGTATAAAGTTGAATGTTCTCATATTGGTAACCACTGAGCAAACTGAATTTCAAACTACCATTAGGAGTATGCAGTCCTTTTTTTGTTTAAAAAGATAATGCTCCTTTTATTTGAAGTCAGTGTTAGTGTGAAAGTAACCATAACTTTGGAAGAGTAAATGTGGCAGTTGCGAAAGAGGTATAAAGTTGAAAAGTGTATATTAACAAGGATCAAGGTGTGAGATTAGTGTAATATCTCTTAAGAGTAGATGAGTAGATTCAAAAATAATATCGATTAAGACAGGTTCAAGAGTAATTTCTTTCAGTAGGAAAGATTTACAAAGCAGGAATAATAGCTAAATTGAGTGCAAGGTCTGAGCAGTGCAATTAATTTCAGGAAGTTACCTATCTCAGAAAGATACATTCTTGGCCTGCTCAATTGAAGCCAGTCGATGCATCTATAGTGGTGCTTTAATAGGCATAGCTACCGGCTACGTCTTTGCTCGTGCACACCCTAATCTTGGAAAATTTGTACATTAATGGGATGCAACATCTTGCAGTCGCCTGAAATCTCCTATTTGTTCATCATTTAATGTTCAGTTCGAGTAAAGATAGAAAGCCGGGAACTCATTTGCATTTGTTCTGTTTTCTAGCATATTTGTTCATCTCATACGCTTTCATCTTTTATTAGCTGTTGTTGTTGAACTGCGACTTTTTGTTCTTCTCATATGTTTTCATTTTTTCTAGTTTGTTTGACATAACTAATCTTGGCGATGGTATTGCCAGATCTGAAGCTGAAAAGTCCGGATGTTGTCGAAGTTTACTACAAATGGACTAACTTATTGCAGAAGATGTCAGGAAGTAAGTGCCATGGCTGCGTCAAACTGGAAGAGAACATTAAGTTAGCTCGGGAATTGAAACGACACAAAGAGGAAGTAAATAGTCTTAGATATCAAATGTCCGATGAAGCACTTCAGCAGATGCCTGACTTTCAGGGCCGGGTATGTGTCCTATTCTGTCTGCAGAATCAGAAATCATTGTTAGCAAGCTTAATATTTTATCTAACATGCAACTCTTGCCCCTTCAGATTGATGTGTTGAAAGAAATTGGATGTATAGATGCTGATCTTGTAGTACAGCTTAAAGGTAGGGTTGCCTGTGAAATGAATTCTGGAGAGGAGTTGATATGTACAGAATGCTTATTTGAGAATCAACTGAATGACCTGGAGCCAGAGGAAGCTGTGGCAATTATGTCTGCCTTCGTCTTTCAGCAGAAGAACACTTCTGAACCTTCTCTTACACCAAGGCTCGCTCAAGCTAAAAAGAGGTATCCAGCTTTTCTTACAGTTACTATCTTTTAAAATTTCCTTAAATACTTTTTTTTCCTGGTATCTTGGCATCATGACTTCAACATAAATTTATTCAAAGGTGTAACTCTGTAGTTCAATATCTGCTGCTTGGATAATAAATACTAATCTCTATTTCATGCACGTCAGATTGTGTGATACGGCAATAAGACTCGGAAAGCTTCAAGCGGAACTCAAAGTGCAGGTTGATCCTGAGGAGTACGCCAGGGAGAATCTAAAGTTTGGTCTAGTTGAAGTTGTGTATGAATGGGCAAAGGTATCCTCTCTTCCCTTTATCCGGATCTACATGTTCTACACTTGCCATTTCAATTAGGTTTTAAATCCACAAAATCCCGGACCTATAGTTCTTAGACCCTTGATTTCTAGAAACACCATTTGCTTGATCAAACACCAATATGTGTAAATGTATTTGTTCTGTTGGATAAATCACTGATAAATAAGACATTATTTGTTTGGATGGGAACTGACTACTGTGTAAAAAATATTAGTAAGGTTTCAGAGAAGTGGAGCTGAGTGGAAATGCTCAGCACCCTATTTGTTGCAGAATCCGACCTAGGTTTCTATGAATTCATTCAACTTATTATGCCAAATTGTCTAATGCTGGCTTGCTGAATTGGCAGGGTACCCCCTTTGCCGACATCTGTGAACTCACCGACGTTCCTGAGGGCATGATTGTTAGGACGATAGTGAGGTTGGATGAAACATGTCGCGAATTTAGAAATGCAGCAGCCATTATGGGTAATTCTGCACTTCACAAGAAGATGGAAACTGCTTCCAACGCGATAAAGAGGGATATTGTGTTTGCTGCAAGCTTGTACATTACTGGGGTCTAACTCGACGACGCATTGGTTGAATGCTTCCTGCTGATTATAACCAGACTTGTACACTAGAAATGCCAGATCAAGGCTTCTTTTATGAAGTTGATATAGTTAGAAATACAGTTTTAAATGTTACGTAGGTTTTGATTTTTGAATTTTGTGGTCGAAACCGAAATAGTAGGCTTCTTTCATGTACATTGAGAAATATATACATTATGGCAAAATTGTTTTCGTCAGTGACAATATCTTGTTTCTTATGCTTCAATTTTAGTACAAAAGTTCGCTGTGAATGGCAAGTATGGATTATTATTTTTCGAGAAATATTAATATGCTTTATCGATGTACTACTTCTACAGCCCTCAGATTAATTTTGAAGTTCCTGTTAGCACTTGCATGATTAGGGATGTCAATTCAACTCGAGCCCGATGGGTTGGCCCGAATAAACCAAAAAGTATAGCGGGTTAGGACCGAATTTTTACGACCCGAAATCAAAGCGGGCTACATGGGCTGGACCGATTAGCTCGCGGGTTATATGGGCTAGCCCGAGAAAAAAAAAAGGCCGATTAGCCCTCACCGAATAACCCGACAACCCGATATGATTGGCCCGAAATCTGATGGGATGATCCGATTGACATCCCAACTTGCATGAAAATGGCTATATATTTGTTTTATCTTATGATGTGTGTATTAAGCAAATTGGTAATCGAATTTGAGATACTATTAGTATCAAAATACCCAATCTATTGTAAGTTTTGTACAAATATCGAGCACATGAACCTATATTTGTGTTGGCAAGGTGTGTTCTTATTTTGTTTGAATTGTCTTTACATAATTCGTGAGTGAATAAAGACCATGACATGATTATTTTCTTAATTGACATTTCATATTGGGGTAATTCTGCTATAGCCTCCAAATTTCTCGTAATAATAATATTAATACATAAAAACTTATGTGAGGACGTTTTCACGTAAGGACGCATGAAAATAATACTTAATTAGGAAATTCTAATTGAATATGATCCCCGTTACTTCATATGTAACCACCCTCCATAAGTTCATAAGTATTATGTTATGTAGAACATTTGTATGCTTACTACATTTTGTTAGAAAGCTTTTAAAATCTTAGTCTAAGTATGAAACTATTTTTTAATATAAATATTTGAGTTTTCTACTAGTCACAATATAAGTATGCTCGAAGAATTCTATTATGAATAAAATTTATTATTTGGAATACATTCCCACAACACAGCCTGTTAAATATTTGTAGAAGTTGAATTCATAATTTTTTTAATTATAAAAACATTATTGTACCAATTAGACTGCCTGAAACGGATTTGTGATTTATGAATATTTTAATTTAATTTTTCCTGAAAGAGAAGAAGAGTGGAGAAAAACCATTGCATAGGGTTAGTGAAAAACCATAAACCTCGACAAGCAGCCAAGCAGGCGACCTCGCGAAAATGGCGACTGCTCTCATTGCTAATAGGGCCAATTCTACCTTAGGGAAAACTTCCGGCCTCTTCCGAACCTCATTCGCCTTCCTGCGCGGCCTTAGCACCACCACCACCGCCACCGCCACCGCCGCGGAGACGGCGGCGGGCGACGGAGGCAAGAAGCCGAAGCGGAAGAAGAAGAAGAACCTATTCGAGGTGGCGCAGTTTCTGCCTAACTGGGGCATTGGCTATCACATGGCCAAAACTCACTGGGCCGAGGTCTCTTACGAGATCACCAAAATCAATCTCTACAAAGTAATCAATGCTTCATTTCTGTTCGATTTTATTTTCCTATCTTTTCGCCCTGTTTTAGTTAATTATAGTGTTGGTGAGGTTTTTGGAGTAAGGAATTGCTTTCCATTGATGGATTTTGTAGGATGGAAGGCATGGGAAAGCTTGGGGACTTGCTCACAAAAATGGTAATTCATTTTCTACTACCGTTATTCATGATTTAGGGATAACTTTTTGTGCCCTACGTTTTTTCTGGATGATAGTGTACATTTGGTTTAGCTTTTTTCTGGTGTTGTTGAATTTACATTCATTCACATAGTGTGTGATAAATGTATTGGAGGTGACTAGAAAGAGTTAAGCTGTTCTTTTTCTTTAAAGAGGGGTCTTTCGATTTCATGAGCATCCATTGATGTTCAGGATGAATTATATGTAGCATTTGAACATAAGTTATCGTCTCTATTTTAATTACAGTATATCAGTACCAGGAGATACATGTTTACCTCTAGAATCCTGCAGCAGAAAGGTTCAACACCCAAAATTTATCCTTGGTGTAGCATAAATACTCTTTGGTTGTCTTTGCATTCAGTATGTTATATGAATTGAATGAATTGAGCATCAATGAGATTGGATTTCAGTTCACCAAAGAAAAAAAAGAGTTCCTCAAAAATGAGCAGGAGTAACCCCTATATATAACTCGAGGGACCTCTCCTCAAAAACTTTCAAAAAACCCATGTTCCATGGACCTTAAATACATCCTTATATCCTCTAATCCAATGATACCTGACAAATTTCATCGATTCTGGCCGTGTGTGATCCATCAGCCCTGACAATTTTAAACAATCCAGGCCTTGCATGAAGATACATAGTTCTGTGGCTCAATTAATTGCTTTAGGCTATCTTAATGTTAATGTATTTCTGAACTGCCAGCATCACTCTTAATTCTTTCACTCTGATGAGGGTAGACATATGCACATATTTTGGAATTAATCTAGTTAGAAACTAGACTTATCACCTATGGTTTGCTTAATGTTTTATGTTTACATAGTGTTCTCACTTCTCAGTCACAAATTTCTAGTCGTGATACCATTTTGTTCCTTATAATCCCATTATGAGGTTAAACACAAGCGCACTAAACTGTGGGCTTGATTCATTGATTGTAATTTGCTTGTTTGGGATGATTTTGTTTTTCTTTACCTGGAAATGAGGGGGTTAATTACATCAAACAATAGAATTGGAGAAATCCTATAGGAGCTAATTTATATACCATGTGGAAAAAGTTGCACCCAGCTCTAACTTTGCTTGGGTGTCAACAAGCATTGGATGTTTGACTTATCTAGTTATCTGAAACATGGTAGAGCATGTTTTCATCGATATTGTGAGACAGACTCTACATTTGCTGCACTCCATGTTTTTTGCTGTTTAAGCATGTTTTTCAGACACCTCTAAGTGAAAATGCTACTCCCTCCGTCCCATTCTTCTTGTCTCGCTTTCCTTATTGGGTCGTCCCATTCTTCTTGTTCCATTTCCTTTGTTGGTAAAACTTTACACACAAAAAGCACATGGGTCCCATGTGGGTCTCACCATCTCACACTCATCAACTTTGCTTTATTAATCTCCGTGCCGAAAAGAAATGGGACAAGAAGAATGGGATGGAGGGAGTAATAATTATAATTTGCTTATCTCCTGGTAATTTGCTGCGATGCATGCATCTGGAGCAAATAAAATAGTCTTTGAGCAATTGCTATAGTCTGTGTTAGCCTGTATTTTTAGTCGCATCTATCCTAGCGAAATCAAAGTGTCTCGGGGGGTATCTGTAAATACTTGTCAGACTCTGGGCTGCAAGCACCAACCCTATTAAGGTATTTGACGGAATAACTGGCTTAACTGGCCATAAATTGCCTTAGGCATTAATCTGTTCTTTCCAGTAAGGGGTGTGTCAAAAAATGACCTAGTCATCCAGTTTGATATTCGTAGATGTGTCTTGTGGTACTTCAAATAATGACTTTTTCGATAAACTTAGTGATGCTATGTTTCTTTAATTTTTCTGTGCTGCACAGCTCTTACATGGAATGAAGAACTGTATGTTAACTTTAATTACCCACCATTTCCTTGTTTATGGTTTACGAGAAACATTTTATAGGCTTTCTTATGGATGAAATGACAATTCTTCTTTTCTTATACGAGGGGGTAGATTAAATAGGTTTTGACTATTGCAGGCACACCAGTTGCAGATGCCCCGAAGAAAATTAGTGGCGTCCACAAGCGCTGTTGGAGATATATTCCCATGTCGAAACGAATAGAAGAAAGTGCTCCAAAACAGGAAACAGATGTCCCAAAACAAGAAGTGCAAACTGTTTGACCATTTATATTTTTGTTCTTGGAACCATCTTGCCAAGAAAAGATGTAGAAGCTATTCATAAAGGCCAAGATTATCCCAGGTAGAAGTGTAGTGAACCGACTTCTTTTGATAGTTATAGTATACCATTATGCTAGAGTCTGTATTGAAGATCAGCCTTTGAATGAAGATTATGTATCTTGGCAGTCAATCTAGTTTTTCAAATCGATCATCGACCGTGTTGATATATCCAGATTCCAATCTTGTTTTGGTGGTGTAATTGGAGTGGGACTTGACTTGATCATTCTGGTTTTTCTATTACATGACATGATGTAATTTGCACATTCTTGTTAGCATAAGTGCAATTGCATATTGAACTCAACATGGATGTTCTTGTTAGCATAATAGCTTCTTTTCTAATCCTTATTGGATTCTTTTCAGTGCATTTTGTAGCTGCATCCATGCCAACAATTCCATGGTTCTTAGATGCAGAAAAAACCTACCTCCATTCCCATTATACTGTAAATAGCCATAATGTAAATTTGATAATTGATTAAAATTGGACTGCATTTTTTTGTGCAATATAGATGCTCTCCTTAATATTTCGAATGCCATTAATATAAATACATTCATATACTAATAATGCCCAATTGTCTCATTTTTTATAAATAAAATTATTTGGAAGTTGTTCCCGCGATATTTTAGAAAAATATAAAACGATAACACGCTTAATTCGTCCCATTAGTATTGACACCATTTCCTTTTCAGTTTGTCCCATTAGTAATGGCATATACTAAAAAAGGTAAGAATTTTGCCTTCAAAAACTAGTCAACTTAGTGGAGCCCACCATTTTACATACAGAAACGCCACTTCCTTAATTTTCGTGTCCAAAAGTAAGGTGTCAATACTAATGAGACGGAGGGAGTAGTAAAATAATGTGAAAATCATGATTGAGTTTGGTGATTTTGGTCCTTGATTTGCCTGAAAATGAGCAAATATAGGCCCAAGAATAGCAAAGCTGATGAACAAGTCACTTTCTTAATTAAAAATATATCGATGTCGTTATTTTCAGCAAGTTAGAAATTTTGGATTCAATATTTGTTTCCTATTTATCAAAAGTTGAAGGGAAAACTGCAAATTAAATCATGAACTTTACTCCAATTTGCAATTACAATATGATTTTTAGATCTTTGCAATTAAATATACAAACTTTCAATTTTTTGTAATTACAACATGGGTGTTTTTTTCGGTTAATGAAAAATCGAGTCAGCACCGAATTTATCCGGCGAGGACATGACGGGCGAGATCGGAGAGGGGTTGCTCGTAGGGGATGTGGGTGTTGACTCGATTTTCTGTTCGCCGGAAAAAACACTCATGTTGTAACTGCAAAAAAAATAAAAGTTTGTGTATTTAATTGCAAAGATCCAAAAGTCATGTTGTAATTGCAAATTGGGGTAAAGTTAATGATTTAATTTGCAGTTTTTCCAAAGTTGAATAAATTCTTATAGATCTATTTTAACAAAATCTGAAAGCCTCAACCCTAGTGAGAGTAGAGCAATGGGCCGAGCCCAATTGGGTAAATCTGCAATATAATAGCAGCAGAAGCCGATTTCATCTCTTCCCAAATTCCTCACCTCCGCATTTCGCATTTTCATCTGATCGAGAAGGAGAAGAGTCGCCATGAGGAAATTTGATCCGTGGCCGGTGTTTTTCAAGAGAGAGTGGAAGCGCAACTGGCCTTTCCTCGTAGGATTCGGGGTCACTGGATCCATTGTCACTTGGTTTTCCCTCAATCTCTCCGGTTCGTTTCTTTGATTAATTACCCTAGTCAACTGATCGATTCATCTCTCGTGTTCATAACTTACATTACGCCTCTCTTTTCAGAGGAGGATGAGAAGAATTCTCCATTCGCGCAGATGCACAAAAAGAGTAAGTTTTTTCAATCTGGTTGCAAACCCTAGAATCTGTTTTGTTGACTAGTGATATACATTTGCGTTTGTTTGAATTGCGGATCTCGATTCAGAATTACAGGAAAGATTGACTTTTTAAGTCGGATTATAATCTGCTTCGTTTGAAAATTTTAAAATTTATACTGTTAAATAACCGAGCTGACTGGTTAGATTTTGGTGTGGAATTTTGTTCTATTTCTTGTGGTTTGTGAAACATATCTATGTTCTATAATTTTCCTCCAGAATTTAGAGGTGGGATGAATTTTGTCACTGATTTCCTTGTGATGGAGATTTGAGATTGTTTAATCTCCCCTTGGATGTCTGCCTGTTATTAATTGTTGCAGCCCATTTGATTAAACTTCCAAATGAGTCACTCCATTTATATACATACAGACTATAATCACAAGAGACCTAGAATTTGCCCATTTTTTAAGACACTAAAATAGAAGCACAAGATGCACAACCTCGACCGGAGTGGACCCATAACTTGCTATCTAGCCTTGTATTTTGTTGGAATACTTGCATATTTATGCTGACTAAAATAGAAGAACATGAATTTGTTTTTCTCTGCCTTAGCACCATTTTGAGATGTGAACATACAACCAGTAATTTGTATCTCTTTTTGTTAAAGAAAGAAAAAAGGGAAATTGACTTCAGATAGAGCTAGGTTTAGACTAAATTTGGAGATTGAACTGAAAAGATGAGAGGCTTACATTGTTATCAATATCTACGGGTATGGATAATACTGCATAGTCATATGCAAGATTCATATGAAAAGATGAGAGACTTACAGTGTTATCAGTAGTTACGGATATGGTCCATATGGATAATACTGCATAGTCATATGCGATATCCAAATAACTCGGAGAGTGGTAGTGGCTCTCGATCAGAAAACTAGGAAATAGGAATTCCGAATACATTATAACTGAGTTGATTTTCTCCCATTGATAGTGTATTGTAAGTTCATGAAATGGTGAATGTCACTTTGTTCTCACTCCCCTCACTTTGCTTTGCAGAGTGAAATGTGAATGCCAGCCTAATTTTGGTGATCGAAGAAGTCCGTTCATTTTGGACATGGCTATTCCATTATGGTTTTTCTCCTTTTAAATCAATTACTGCCTGTTCATGACTCCAGTTACAGTTTTGGAGCTTTGCTTGTAGAGACCGAGTTTTTCTGTGTTCTCCGATTGGGTCGCGCAAATAACAAGAATCTCCTTTCCTGCTGTTAAAAACTCGATATATCTTATAAGCGCGACATATTCGATGTTCTATCCTCGTTATTTCTTACTGTTATTTACAGGGTGTTTGGCTAAGCCTTAAACTCCTTGAAACATGCCAAGGAGATGCATAGAGTTTAGTTGAAGGTTTTGCTGCCTTTTAAAGAAAATATTTTATTTGCTACTCGTACAAGATGGATGTTATTGTGAAGTCGTTTTGAAGAAGTAATAGGATGTTAGCCCTTTTTAGTGAAAAAATAATTTGAACGTTATCACAATTCGGTGATTATTAGGTTATTACTAACACTCTGCCACTATCCATATGTTTAACAATTGTTTGTTTTTTTTCCTAAAAAAATAAATGTTTTTACAGCAAGATCTTTTCTCTATGAACGCTCGAGAAATCTTTATCTATATTAATATACTAAAAAGGAATCAGATATTTTCCTCCGAAACATCCTAGAATTTCAATAGTTATATTTTAAATTATAATTATAATAATAATTATAATTAACAATTAATAATAATAGATAATAGATAATATTAATTATACATTACTATTAGATGGACCTAGAATTTCAATAGTCATACATGGTGTTAAATTATAATTATAACAAAAATTATAATTAGCAATAATGATAAATAATAAATATATTAATTATTCAACATTTTAAAATTCAGCACATCAATAAAAGCATCAAAGAGCATCAACCTGCCATTATTCTTTGGCACAGAAAGCAAGAGTTATCAAGATGAGAAAGATAACTAAGTCTACTACGATTGAGAAGAAGAGCAAAAAAAAAATTATATCAAGTCAAGGTAACTATCATTTTGTGTAAATTTTCAAAAATTATTGCTTATTAAAAATGATAATACGCATGTCTTACAATGCATATTATCTCTATTAATTATATAGTATTGTGATATACATTCTTTTCTCCCTATCCATATAATTATACCAAAAAAATAAAAGAATTCTCATACAATGTAGCAAGCATATATCCAAATGAAATTAAAAAAATTCAAATAGGGGAGTAGACGAACACCATCTCCT
>JAYJMF010394588.1:0-24658 GCA_036873715.1 Salvia sclarea | reverse complement strand
CCCAAGATAAATATTGGGATATAATAATTATTTAAATAAAATATATGCTTCTACTAACTCAACTTAAAAATTCTTAAAAATTCTTAAGCTAAAACTTTTATGTTATCTTACTGAGGATGCATTGTCCCTAGGCAATTAGGAATTAAATTCCCAATTAATCTCACAATTACTGCCTAATTTGTTACTGAAATACAGGGTACTACACGAGATTTGACCTGAGCTTTGGAGGATTTGACTCTTTTTCGAACTGAAGAAAAGGGAATTCTCGAATTAGTGAGCTTTCTCCCACGGTGGAGAGGAGGTGATGAAAATATCCTCATCACTATATATTAGGAACGAAGAGAGTATACTTTTTCTCTACCCATGCACACTAAAAGTACAAATGCACGGTTGTAGAGAAAAAGTGGGCGGTTATACTTTTTTCATAGAAAAATGACATAAATTATACCTTAAATTTTCCTTAACTTATGAAATTTCCATCCAGAATATTTAAAATTAGTTTCAAATTAAAGATTTACGTTTAATTATAGTATAGACATAGATATAGATGGTAGCCAATTTCAAAAATAATTACTTCCGCTAGTAGTCAAACTGATGAGGCGCGGACAAGTCGCGACAATGGTGGGTGACGGAAAGCCCACCATTTTCCCTAAAAAACAATCTCAACCGTTCAATGCCTGGGAACCTTCCAGAAAATAGCGTCCGATTAATTATTATCCGCTTTTCACGCAGACCAAGGGCCGATAAACAACACGAACACAGATGGACGGCCCAAATTCTCCCACAAACACAAAGTGGTCCATAACGGCTCATACACCAGGCGCACTGTATAACTCCGCCTCGTGCCTGCTTATCTACAATACTAACTTAAACCCATCGCACCTCTTCTTCTCACTTTCCACGCACATCTTCTCCCTCACTAAAAACTCTTGCTCTACCACTCGACTTTCCTCGCTCTCTCTCACTCTACCAACTACAAATGGGTAATTTCCTTATACGGTTTATCATTTTTAGGTGTTTATTTAGCTTTATTAATCTCTCTTTTACTAGTTTATGACCTTGCTGATTTTTTTTTTTGGCTCGGTGCAGCGAAGATTAAGATCGGAATCAATGGTAATAGATCTGATCTCTCCTGTTTTTGTGTTGCTTGGATCAAACTTGTTTCTGGATGAACTATTGCAACTGATGATTGTTTGGTTGTTGGATATAGGTTTTGGTAGAATTGGCCGTCTGGTTGCGAGGGTTGCTCTTCAAAGAGACGATGTTGAGCTTGTTGCTGTCAACGATCCGTTCATTACCGTTGACTACATGGTATTTCTCTTCTCACTTCATCCTTTTCCCTACAATTGCTTGATACTTTTCTTTTTCTACTCTTATGTGAAGTCTTTTTGATGTTCTGTATTTTTCTAATATCGAGCGTAAGTTTCTCAATCTGCCTGGAAAGTCTCATGGATACATGTTGTTTTGCTTGTTAGCGTGAGATGCGTCGAGCATAAGTTGCGTCTTTGCACCAGCATGTTTGGATTTACTGTTAGTTTTGGTTCGAGAGGACATGATGGATCGTGTAATACTAATCGGAATTAGCATCTGGCAATGCTCATGGTTTACTTGCATGTTTTATTTTCCTCTTATTTCAACTGAGACGCGAGTTTGAATCTGCCAGTTTTAATAATCTTAGATTGGAAGAAAGAAAATAGTCATCTAAAGTAATGGAGTTACCTGTAAATATTGTCTTTCAACAGAAAGAAAATAGTAGAAGTGAAGGCTTAGGCAGTTGTTCTGTTGTCTTTTTTTAGAAATCTTTTGTCACACAACTGGAATGTTTCTAAGGAAATGGTTAGATTGTTTCTATAATTTGTTTTATTAGTTGCATTTTTTTCTCCAACCTCATATTATAATATGGTATCTCCTAAACTTACCTATCCTTTGAGGAATAAAAGCTTCTTTAAAATGAATTGGACTTTTATGCTATTGGTGGGAGCTAATATTCTTATTTCCATAATTTACGTGTGTGGGTTGTACTTTTATTGAAATTACCGTTTCAGTGTTTGTTATTCCAAATCAGGATTTGTTTTTGCTTGGTTTGACATTTTCTGCAAAATTTCATTGTTTAATATCTGGTACCTGTTGCTGCAGACCTATATGTTCAAGTATGACAGTGTGCATGGCCAATGGAAGCACCATGAGCTTAAAGTTAAGGATGATAAAACCCTTCTCTTCGGTGAAAAGCCTGTGACTGTTTTTGGCTTTAGGTAAAGCTTCAAAATGTTTCAGCAAATTAGTGCTGTCTAATATACGTTAGTTACTGACTTAACTTTTGTGGCATTGGCAGAAATCCTGAGGAGATTCCATGGGCTTCGACTGGAGCTGAGTACATTGTGGAGTCAACTGGTGTTTTCACTGACAAGGACAAGGCTGCAGCTCATTTGAAGGTATTGCATAAAACTAAACAGTATTTTACTTGTTTGTTTGATGGAATTATGTTTCAGTCACATTTTGTACAACTGTAAATCAGTGTAGCACTATCAAGTGTACTTTCACGTCTTTTGAAATTCCAACTTCTTTACGAGTAATTGCTATTTGCTGCTATTTCTCTGAGCATCGCTCACAGAGGGTATGTATTGAATTTTTGGATAACAGGGTGGCGCGAAGAAGGTCATTATATCTGCTCCAAGCAAGGATGCACCCATGTTTGTCGTTGGTGTCAATGAGAAGTCATACACACCAGACCTCAACATTGTTTCTAATGCTAGCTGCACCACAAACTGCCTCGCCCCATTGGCAAAGGTTTGTCAAACTTGCCTGTTATATATGCATGTTTATTCATTACCACCTTGCCTCTAAGGTGTTGTGCTGTGAAATTTCAGGTCATTAATGATAGGTTTGGTATTGTTGAAGGCCTTATGACAACTGTCCACTCTATCACTGGTTGGTATAATTATCATCTTATGTTATTTTTTTGTGCATCAGCTAAAACTGATTTGTTTTATGTATCATTCAGCGACCCAAAAGACTGTTGATGGACCATCTGCCAAGGACTGGAGAGGTGGAAGAGCTGCATCATTCAATATTATCCCAAGTAGCACTGGAGCAGCTAAGGTAGCTTAATTGTTTAGTAAGTAAAATCTGTTTTTATGCTATGTATGTCTGAATTTATATTCATGTTTCTCTGAAGGCTGTTGGCAAAGTTCTCCCAGCTTTGAATGGAAAATTGACCGGAATGGCATTCCGTGTCCCAACAGTTGATGTTTCCGTGGTTGATCTTACAGTGAGGTTAGAGAAGGAAGCTACTTATGATGAAATCAAAGCAGCGATCAAGTAAGATTATCAGTCAACTGGTTTACTTGTACTGGATGTGGCTACATTGATTTTAATCTAACCAGCTCTGTGTGTTCGACAGGGAGGAATCTGAGGGAAAGATGAAGGGAATTCTAGGCTACACTGAAGACGATGTGGTGTCTACTGACTTTGTCGGTGACAACAGGTGAGCTCATAAAGTTGGCCTCACTGAGATCCAACCAGTGATGATATAAGATACGCTAAACTGTTTTGAAACTAAAACTACGTAATTGCACCACAGGTCGAGCATTTTTGATGCCAAGGCTGGAATTGCTTTGAGTAAGAACTTTGTCAAGCTTGTTTCGTGGTATGACAATGAATGGGGTTACAGGTAATGCTTATTCTTATGTTCTTGCATTCGAATCTAACATTCTGTCCTGCAAGTAGCAGTATGTCGAGGTTCTGTTTAGCTGATTTGGTAACTCTACTCTTGCAGCACTCGTGTGGTTGATCTGATCAAGCACATTGCCTCCACTCAGTAACTTTCTACGGCTTGCTGTATTCTTCTAGGGTACCACATCTGTTGTGGTGTTTTGGTGGAACTTGAGTTGGAATAAATTGTTGTCTGTTTGAGACTAAGTTTTAGATGTATGGCTTGTTCTTATGAGTGCATAATTCTGGCAGATTGGTGGGGTAGTGACTACTCCTGTATTATGAAGAATTTTGCTTTGAATGGTGCATGTTAGATATCTTTATGTGTACTAATTTGCATTAGAACCATCGGTTTCTGACCTTTGCTTGTTGAGGGTCAATCCTTGAATAATAGGTGAACTGTTGCTGCTTTATGTTAACTCTTGTGTGACTGAAAAGGTGTCTTTAGGGATTGTATGGCCTTTTGTATTGGAGAGATCCAACTTTTTGGTATCATGTCGCAGTCTACTTTTATTGATGGTGGTTGGACGGCAGGCAAATTATCTTTTCAGGATTTCGCAGTATCTAACTTTCTTGTTATTTTGGTGGTTTGCTGGCCAGGTTTACTCATGTGAGTATCTGTGGGGCTTGAGTTTGTATATGTAGTCTTATCCAGTTTTTGCTTCTAAAATCGATTTTTCTCCTATTATCAGTGGCGAATGGGATATATGTGAACAAGGGTTATTTTTTTTCTAACGGTAATCCAAATTTTAACCCATGTTAATTTTTAGCTTGTGTTCTATAAATAGGCAAAATCTCCTATACTCTATATACACATTACCTTGTAATCAAGGGTGATGGGAAGGTAGCAAAGGAATAAATTTTGAATTTGAATAATGATGTATGTATATACTGATGTATAGGAGTCTACCTCGTATAAATATTATGAGTACAGCTTGAACTTGTCTCTGTTGTTAATTTAAGAATCTGTATGAAAAGTTTTGTACAACTAAAGTTGATGGAAAAATTGGATGTTTTGGAAGCTGATTTTTTATTTTATTTGGTTCTGTTGAGGGCTGCCACCGCCATCACTCCGTCATTAGTATGATATTATTTGCTTTGGGCCGAGCTCGTACGGATTTGTTTTTGGGCTCCTTCCCAAAAGGTCTCATACTAATTAGTGGTGGACTTTATTATATAGAAGTTATTTCTTCTTCTATCTTCCGATGTGGGATGGGTTTGCCAACCCTAACAGTTCCTTTTTTTTCTTGTTATTTCAACTTAGTTTACATTGGTTATATAAGTTGGTTTTAGTTGATTGAACTTTTTTGTTTGGGCCATTAAGTGATCTATAGAGATGAATAAATTGTACTTCATCCGTTTATGAAGAGTGCATCACTCTTGTTTTTCTGAGCATTTAGAAAGAATGTTTCACTTTTGGGCTATACACACTTCTTATAATTTGACCACACTTTTAATATTTACAAAATTCCTATCTTTTAGTTCTATTTTTTATTTTAAAATTTAATATAGTGTGATGCTTGTTCCATTCACTTTTGAACTAATAAACTTTTCTTAAAACATGTGTTGTTCAAGTGATATATACTCTTGGTAGATTGAAATGTTTGTAATATTTGTTTGATGGGATTTCTTTTGATTAGGGTTAACAATGAGCTCTTTAGGGGTCAATCTCTGTAGTTTCCAAACATTCAGCTTTTATGGGGAAAAAGGTTTATTAGGATCTTTGAGTCTGTTTTGTTCTTTCCAAAACGTTTTATTAATGTCAAATACATGTTAAACCAAAGCATGCACCTTAGCCGTTCTAGCCAACTTATGAGCCATAATCATATTAGCCTCTTGCCTAACAAACCTACTACTACATTATTATATATATATTTTTTACTTCACCATTACATTGTCAATAGCATCCAGAGTCACCCATCAACATTTTATAAGAACTTCAAACTCTGTGTAGTCCTTAGAAGGCAAGAAGCAGATTAAATAAGATGACAATTATATGTTAATCAATTTTGAAGGTTATAACAGAGAAAATTGTAAATGGTGCTCAGTTGATAAGATGTTTTCCGTTCAATCCATAGTTCGGGGGTTGCCAAGAGGTAAAACGCCCATCTTCCCCCTCGTTTTAGAAAAAGGTGTAAATGGTGGCACCATTGTAAATTGGTACTAAATTTTAATGGTCGGTCTGAATGACCATTGAATCAAATAAGACCATCATGCAACCGAATTTGAAATTTTGAACTGAAGCACGTGAAAGGGGTTGAGACCATATGCACATTCAAAATTTTATCACGGGTTGGGTTGAAAAGTAGAAGCTTTGGTGCGTTAAGTTTTATAAATATAAAAATATTTAAATGTTTACATATGTTGTAACTTCGGTACATAAATTTAATTAATGACTAAATCTATATTTATTTATAACTAATATTTCTCAATGTAAACTGATGGAGATATAGATAAATATTAATAGTGATATAGATAGATATTAGTGTTATTTAATTAATTATGGTATTTACTTTCTTTTCAAGTAATTAGAGTATTATAAATATGAGTTTTTATTATGTATTTTGGGAGTTGAATTGATTAATGAAAAGTTAGGGTTTATTTCCTTCTTCTGTGTTCTTCCGGTATTCGGAGAGAATCAACGGATTTTCACTCTATCCGTGTTCTTTCGGTATTCTTTGAATCAACGAAAGTATTCGTCTATAGTTTCACGCTTCTCGTTGTATCAGTTGGTATCCAGAGTCTTGGTACGATCCTCCTGTAGATGGAGAATCTTTTTGCACCGCGGGACTACGATACAACGTTGTTTGATGAAGTAGAAGACTATACGGGTCCTCCCATCTATGATGATGACCCATATCCTACATTGCATGACGTTAAATTCGAGGAGTATACGAGTCCTCCAGTATACGATCATTATCCCTATGATGATTATTCATCTTCTACGTTGAAGGTAACAAATTTATCTTGTGATGTTTCTGATGATTATTCATCTATTTTGTTGCCGAAGAAATCTGGTGATATTTGGAATGGTTACCCATCATTTTCGTTGTTGGAAAAAATATTGTCTCCTACATTGTTGGAGAAAATTTTATCTGATGTTGTTTATGAAAATTATGCATCTCCTTTGTTGCCGGATATATTTGGTGTTCCTGATGTGGTGATCTTGGTTTTCACGTTCAACTGATCTAATTTTACATAGGAGAAAATTAATGTTAAGTATAAAGCAACTGCCGATGTTCGATGTTGCGAGATGCATATTGTATTTCTTATGCCTTTTATGAGTGATGATTTTTTTTTTTGGAGATGAAGCTGCATCCGATTCGAGGACGAATCGTTTCGAAGCAAAGGAAAATGATGGAGATATAGATAAATATTGATAGCGATATAGATAGATATTAGTTTTATTTAATTATGGTATTTACTTTCTTTTCAAGTAATTACAGTATTATAAATAGGAGTAGTTTATGTATTTTGGGAGTTGAATTTGATTAATGAAAAGTTAGGGTCTTTGTTTTGTTCCTTATCGGTATTCTTGGTTTAATAATCAACGATTTGTGTTCATTATGTTCTTCTGGGTATTCATAGGGAATCAACGGATTTTCACTCTATCTACGTTTGCTTTCGGTATTCTTTGAATCAACAAAGGTATTCGTTTATTATAGTTTCACGCTTTTTGATGCATCAGTTTGTTGACTAGGTTGCTCCTTAATTCTAGGAACAACCTTGACATCTTCCACTCCACTCTTTCCACCTTGATAGGAGCTGCAAATTGAGCTCAGCAGAATTATTCTTCCCACTTCCACGCTCAATTCACACACTTTGAGTCCACAAATATAGGAACCATCTTGACCAATTCCTAGATAACACCAAGTGAAGAAAAGAGCAAAATAATAATCATAATATTAGTTAATAATGGCCCGAAAAACATAGAGTTAAAATAACTCTATCAACATGATTTAATCCTATTGAGTTCAGAGGCTTCAAATATTTAATCCCCTTTTGCTTCAAGGGTCAAGGTGATACTTTTATTGCTTATTGGTTTGCGTTGACGAAATTCTTATAGCCGAACCTAATGAAGTCTCAAAAGTTGAGTTAAAATAATATGGATGTAACCTTCATAATTAAAGACTTGGGGTCCGACAAGATATTTGTTGGCTGCAGAATTAGCCAGTGATGTCTCATTTCTCTCAGCCAACACAAGTATATATTTGATCTTTAAGTTCTACTTGATTTCAATATCCCATCGTGCGTGAGATGCTTTGGTTGTTGATTTTCACCTAACTCTTCCATTACTTCTTCCTCTTTATTATGATAATCATGGAGCTATTTACATCACGAAGAACCAAGACTAAGCACATCGAGACAGATTGTCATCTTGTGCACTCCTCCGTATCATGTCTCTACCACCTTGCAAATGTGTTTACCAAATCTCTCAATGGTCATTGGTTTCTTATTTTGCTTTCCACTACCTCTTTTATTATGTTCACCGCTATACATCAGATCTAATCTAAAATGCATGGCTATCCTCTTTGAGTTTTGCATTTAGTTACAAACAAAGCCTGCTTTCCACTAAAAAAAGTTCAAGAGATATGAAATTCCACTTCTTTTATAAATTTTAAATAATCCAACTTAAATCACATTTTATTGAATAATCTGGACCATGCTGGAAAACTTAGTCCATGTCCAACCATGCAATTGCATAATAATTTATCACCCTAAATTAAGTTCATTATTTAATTATCCTTAAGTCTATAATGGAAAATTCCAAAGACACCCTCATCAAAATTTGTTTTGGTCATCCTTACCCTAAAATTCGATCATTTTTGCTACACCATAAAGACAATGTTGATGTTATGCAACATTTTTTTAATTTCAAACCTTCAATGTATCATGCACAATTAATCAATCCAAACACATGACTAAATAATCCAACTAGTCGAATCTTATTCAATTCCATCCACCAAACCGAACACCCCCTTGAAGTTCAATTGCACGTTCTACTCATCAGTCATCATAGAGAAACGAATGCAAGTATTCCACAAGGTTTAAGGGCAGCTCATTTCGTTGTGAGCTTTCATGGTTGCACCGTGCAATCCCATTACAGTAAGAGGAGCTAAAAGTCGAAAACTTGCAAAGCCAAAGTCACATATGAACAAGAGACTAAGCTCCAATTGCTAACTACAAGCTGTACAGGCTTTTACCCATCAGTCTCCTTGTCGAGTTGTCATTGAAGAAAACTCATGCTGAACCAACACTTGGAAAATGTAATACAACAATAATTTTTTTAGTTACAGACACCAACAACATCCAGCACAAGTTTACACTGTTAAACAAGACATCCATAGTCAATATATGTCTCTTCATTTCCTTACAAATACCTTCAGCCGGAAAAGGAGCTTCTTTCACTTCCTGAAAGTTCATTCTGCAAAAAATGGAAGTGATGTTGAGAATAATATATAAACTAGAGAAACTTAAAATGAGAGGAGAAAAAGAAAAGCAAAAGTCTAGATTATTTTAATAGCTGAGAAGCTCACAATTAGTGTATGCTTGGACTTCAAAATATTTAAACTTAAGAGCTTAACTTCTGATATAGTTATATATTAATAGAATGCGGGAAACCTAAAAAAAGACTCAAGGGCCGAGCTTCATTAAAACCTTTAGGCAAAAACCCATGGGAAAAACGCCAGTAGGGGAAAAAGAGCGCTTGTCTATTGCAGACTGAGAACAAAAAGAAACTAAAGCTCATTTCGCACTTCGTAGGAAATATAAGTCTCTCAAAACAAACTTAAAGCTTAAAATTAGTCATCAACTACACTATGCCCTATAATCAAAGTCTCAAGTCTCAGCCCCTAAAACTCACTGTCAGATAACTATCAATCTCTGGATCTAATAGTTAGTCCATAGCACTAAATGACGCACTATGTCACCAGAGGATTCAGTTACCAAGTAAAATGCTAGGAAGATTATATACATAGGGGAACTTTAAACCAGGAGATAAAATAAAGTCTAGTGGAGGAAGAAAATGTATTTTTCCTGTTTCAAAATCCCTCACTTGAACCCATGTATTTTTCAAAATGCATTTTTCCTGTTCAGCTGATAAGTCCTACAATAAATCACAACCACATGAGACTAATCTCTTAAATTTCCATCAGGATTCCATAAATAATCAAGCAGTTACAAATTCAATTAGAGAACTCATTACCAGGATAAAATGTCAATACAAAAACCAGGCCTCAGTTTTTGGTTCCCTTATGCATGGCAAAAGAATTAACAAAAGAAGGATTAAGGGAAATAGCAAAAACATCAATTTATGTTCTCTTTACGAAGATGAACGGGACAGTCTTCCACTTAGAAGTGTTTACTTTACATGATTGATAAGATACATGATTGAGTATTTTTATCCTTATTACTAGGTTATCTCCAATCCAATACCCATCCTTTCAGTGGGATGGATATGAATCAAGCAAAATTAGCTCAAATAATAGTGATAAACAAGGGCTTTGTGATGTCCCAAAGTTCCAATTCAAATAAGTAAACAATGGATTAGGCTATACTATTTTTATATATCTAATCTAATCCTAAAAAAGTAACGCCCCTTAGATGACAGTAAGATACTGCATTTTCAAATACTCAATAGGTTTACTCATTTGCAGTGGTTAATGGTTATATAACATGACTAATTTTATATGATTGTATTAGATTATCTATTTAGCCAAAGACGTACCATAGAGCAGGCAAACCCACAGGCCCAACCAAAGAGCAGGCAACCCACATGCCTATTTCCCAGTTAGGCATCTCTATCGCAGCAAAATAAATCAAAATACAACCTTCGCAACAAAGAAAGGACAACTATACTTGCATTTAATTGACATTTGAAGTTGTGTTGCATTATATATAATGTAATCATGACTGAAGGGCTATTACTAGGAAATGACAGGAACTCCAGACAAGGAAGGAGAGAACACAACAGAACTATACAAATTTGATAATAGGATAATGGATGAGAAAGAATCCAGTCAAGACCTGAAACCTCGAAGGAAAATAGCTGTGCCCAAATTATACGTTAATAAAACAAACAATTCCTTCCCTACTCTGATTAAATCCCTTATACATAACATTACTAATTCCAAATTCTTGTTTTATTTACTTTACAACTAAATAAAATAAATAAAATCTTTAAATGCAATCTAAAGTCCAATCATCTGTCTTAAAATATTATCATTTTTAATAAAGATAATTCTAGATTAGATAGATGGCAGAATTCAAGTACACCAAGAAAAAGATGCAAAGCTAAGATATTATCTCCCACTTCATCCAATGCTTACCAATCTCTTGATCAAATTATAACCCAACAACAGTATGGTAGAAGTAAGTCAACCAAACTCATTTTATAAATGAAAACTAGTCAGTAATAGAAATTAACTTTTGAAGACATCGCTAAAAGAAGAAGCCGGTAAAGAAAAGCTCACCTTGGCAGTTACTGTACATATCAATTGTCATCCAAATTTTATGGTATGGGAAGATTCTTTGTTCCATGCTGATAATTCAATCCTTTTTTCCCAATTCCACATATGTGAACACGCATTTCACATTTCCCAACAAGCTCAAAGATACAAATATCTCCCATTTGGATATCATTATCACGAACAAAAGCCATCCATCCTCCACAGAAAGTATGCAAAGTTTGGACCTTTAGAGTGGGGATAGAATTTACGGTCCAGCATTTACCACTTAAATTGCGAAGAACAATCTCTGTCTTGCTGTTTGGCAGGTGTTCCATAGAAAACTGATACGGAATTTTCTGTATTATAGAATAAGAAATTTCTCAGCAACTGATCAAAATGCAAGCTGCAGAGATACAAGTTTAAACAACAGGTTCATTATATCAGAACTACACACCACCGTAGATGTGAGAACAATACTGCAAATAAATTATCAATCTGCAGGCCATATTGCCACCTTCAACAATGGTTACCATTAATATCAACCTTAAGTTAAAAATGAACAACAGGACACAACCTCTTCTCCTTAAGAGGTTTGATCAGTTCCTTAATTATTGGATAAAGTTCAGATGCCAATAGGGTACTTAAATTGAACATGCTATGACCAAGGTCAATGAAGTCTTACAGGAGTTACCTATTTATTAACAATTTAATAGATTAGAGACGTCACAGTTCTCTTAGTTTCTTCAATGTTTATGCGCGAATAAATCTCGCCAAAGCTACTTATCTTGCATAGCAACTACAAGTAGAGCAGGCATTGATGCCAGAGTTAGCAGTAGCTAATACCAATGCCTTATATTTTCTGATTTATATCTATATTTAAAAAGTTAAACATTATGTATAAAGTTTCATGTGGTCAACAATGTCAATTCTTGAAACAACTAATGGAATTCAATTATACAAAGATAACAGAGGTACTCTTCTCAGATTGACACATGAATGTATACAAAATATTCCCCATGTACACGAAAAAGATGCATACTTTTCCATTTTCATTCGTCCACGAAAAAGATGCACTTCTCCATTCCATATTTGGCAAGTCAGTCCTATCAAATCACTTAATTTTAACACTCTATTCAACTCATTATTACAAATTTACCATTGTTGGGCCCACCCACAACGCAAAAAAGCAATTTAAATTATATAACTAGTGGGACCTTTATTCCATTCACACAAATTCCTTAATTTTAACACTCTATTCGACCCTATATTTACACATTTACCATTGGGTCCACGAAAAACCAATTTAAAATACATAACCCTTACTCCACTCACAACACACTCTCATTATTTATGAAAAGCAGTGTCCACACCAAGTGTGCATCTTTTTCACGGACGGAAGGCGTTTTTGATTTTGAAAATGAATCTATGCTTGAAATCAAATAAAATGAAGGAGTAATAAAACTAGTAACTGCTCACCAGAGTGTATGAGCCACTGATATTGAACTTTTTCATAACTCTAACAAAATGAGGATAACTTGAAACGAAATATTGAGCCGCCATCTTTTCTTCAGGAGCAGACTTCATTGACATACAACCTTTAAGAGAACCTTGTTTTTCAAGGGAGCCAAACCTTTTAAGGATATCTGTGCAAATTTTTAAATATATAAAGTTCAGTGCAGGCCTGCAGCATCTTAGAAAGTGGAAGATATAAAACACCTTAAGCATAAGAACTGAGAGATTTATCACCTGCTTCTGTGACGCAATTATTTGATAGAGAGCATACAGCAGATCCTTTAATACTATGAGAAGCTTCACTTTTTTTCTTTGATTTACGTCTAGACATTTTATTTGTTGTTGTTGAGCAACCATTGCTTCTCCCTCTAAGATCTGCTTCACCATGAGAACCATCTATCCCTTCCTTTCCTACTCTAAGAATTCTCACCTGAAACTCAAATTTGAGCAGAAGCTCAAAGATGCAAATGTCTCCTACATCAATATTGTTTTCACGTACAAAACTTAGCCATCCTCCACAAAAAGTATGTGATGTTTGGACTTTTGTTGTGGGAATTGAATTCACCGTCCAACTCTCTCCTCTTAAATTACGAAGCACAATCTTTACTTTGCATTTTGGCAGGTGCTCTGTTGCAAATTGATAGGGCACATTCTGAAAACAAATCAAAACAATATACAAAACAGTAAATATCAATGCAGAAAAAAGGAACCGCAAATGTTTAGGAGGTCTAGTCCTTCCAACACACTAAATATGCTACAAGTTGCACGAACAAGTGGCTGCACTAAAGCAAAATCTATGCAAAGGGAGACCACTGCATCTACATGTCATCAGCAGATTCAGCACACTAAAGAAAAATCTATTGCAAAGAAAGGGTTAAGAAAACAACAAGCAGAAGTAAAAATTTAGAAGAGCAAGTTCAGTAGAATTGAAAGGCGAAATCATATAGAAGTACAACTATAATGTTGGCCATGCACTTACTCAAGGCACCTTACCATAAATTTCATTTTTTCCCCTAGTTTCATCCATTGCTGAATAAAGAAGAGCGAAGATAGCACTCACCAGAGTGTAAGAACCACTTATGTTAAATCGCTTCATGACTTTCAAGAAGCTGGGGAAAGACGATTTGAATGATTGAGCGATTCTCTCTGCTTCTGAAGCAGACAACAGTATATCTAGATTTGTGGTTCTGCGATCTGCATCTAAAGCCCAAAATATTGAATAACTGAAGACAAACAGGAGAACAAAAGGAGTTCTTTTAAACTTATCACCTAAAATAATTAGTTTTAAAAAGAGAGTAATTTATAATGAATAAGATCCCCAAAACCAAGTTCTGTAAAGTGTACAGAAATTAATTATGTCAATGATATATTTATATTGGCCATTAATAATGGATTGAGTAATTAGACGGATTAAAACTCAAGGATTTCAAAATATACTTCCACGCTACCATAGCCTCACAACTAGCACTTCTAACCAACACTACCTGCGTAGTCACGTGGAACAGCTGCAAGAGGTAGAGCAACTGTTATAGGATTCTTCACATTACTGTTTCCATCAGCTTGTTGCATCCAATCTTCTGTGTTGACCAAATTTGAATGGTTGTCATGAGCACCACCTATGTCAGAGTGCAGTTGGGAGCATCTCATCTTTTTGGGAACTCCTTCAATAATGCTATCTAGGAGAGCTGATCTTTCCCTTTCTCTTTTTTTGACAACATTACTATCATATCTACTCACATCTTGGCTGCTTTGAGCAGTAAATGCAGCTTGCTTCTCACACATGGTCCGGTCAAAAATTTGCAATGTGAAATTTGAATCTCCATCATACCTAAAAACTATCGAATCACCATGTTCAAGAAAGTGATCTTTCACAAAATCAGCCCACCCATCATTGAGGAACAAACCATTTTCAACCAGAACCAAATGAACAAACCAACTATTTCCACTAGGACCTACTAAAACTGCTGTACCAGGTGCTGTTCCTTCCATATATTTCAAAAAGTTACATGGTATGTTCTGAGGGAAAAGAGGTGCATGATGTCAGTAAGATAAAAAGAGGCCAGAACCACTCTCAGCCAACGAAATTAAAAATGTGAATGACTAATGAAAGTTATAGACATACAAAATGACATAACTCGTACTTATGGTATCGTGAAACCTTCCACATTCTAAAAGATAGTTCCTACAGATAATGGATCACACTTTACATAAATGAAGTTTATACTCAACCTTTGCTAGGTGAATTGCCTAATATATTTGAAACAGACAATCACCCCGATCAAAGGAAACCTACGAAAGTTAACACTGATGGTAGCACTTTAGTTCTTCCATTGCATACACAGCACAATGATCTAGCACCAGGAAGCATAACTTCTAAATCATTTTTCAGTTCCAAATTATCTCTAAACCCAGGAAATGACATTATTATTTATTTATTTATTTTACGAAGAAGAAACATTTCCATATTCAGGAACGACAAAAGGGAGTGATATAAACAAACACTCAATTTGTAACTCATTTAGTGTGAATTCTAAGGTTCTTCCTATAGGATGTTCTTCCTACATGATATGCCCCAATGTAGTGTTTATGACTTTTCTGTAACTGCATTTATAGCTAATAATGTTCAGTATTGTATATCAATCAGCTCTTTAACTCTTCAATGGAAAAAAAATGAGGATGTTTAGTCTAAGTGGAAAAGGTAAATCTGAAAATCGTCTCCCTACATAATTTCAGACGCTAACAGATTTCATTCTGAACCATCACCCTGAACCACATTACATAGCACCCAACTTAATAGATTAAAATTTAATCATAAAACAAGCTGGATGGGGAAAATAATAGATGCAAACTGGAAACGCAACCAATCTACATTAATAGAATGGGGAAAGTGCAGAAGAAATATTTACCAGTCTTTCAGAGCAAAAGGATGGGTCAAAACCCAGAAGAAAGTGAGGCCTTCTCAGATTCCACATCCTCTCTCTCTCTCTCTCAATCTCAGAAATAATTGATTCTATTGCAACTCACATCTTTTCGAATTCCAATTCAGAGATGAGAGGATGTTACAAAGGAATTGAAAACGCAGACGAATCTATCTAGGTGAATGAATTGGAATTTGGGGAGAAGGGTTTGAAGCATGGAGAGGAGAAAAAACTTATTAATTATTTAGCATAAATAAATTCGAGCCCATGAAGTGATCGTTTGCGTTGCGTGGGTCAGCGCGTGTGTAATAGAGAGGGTAGCGAAGGGCTCTATTGCTGCTTCCTCTATTCCCATTCACAATTCGCACAATGTTTAGTTTCCTAAATATGTTTTGTAAAAATAGTCTAATTCTAATTTTAAAAAATTATCCCATAATATTATATTTTTAATTTTTAATTTTTAATTTATTTACATATTCTACCATATAATAAGATTCATCACTTTAATTTAAATTAAATTTTATGACCTATTAATGTAGGTTTCTTCTCCACTCACAATACTTCTATGATATTTTTACATATATTTTCTTCAAATTTGTGCAGCACCTTGTTAGGTATTATTATGGATTAGGCGAAGTAGAATTTTTATTTCCACCACAAGAATCCGACGAGGCTTTATGCGTCGTCCAAATTTGTAATGCGAGATATTTTGTGGAAAACGCTGAAAGATGGGTGTTTGTTTTAGAAAACGTAAGATGAGGACATTTTATGAAAAATATTGAAAGTCAAGATTTTTTAAAACAAACATACATTGGAGACATTTATGAAAAAGGCTGAAAGTAAAGAATAAAAATTTCACACATGTGAGTCAAATCGGGTATCATTCAAGTGAATCAACCCCTTGTTTTATTGTTGTTAAAAATTAGTACTCCGTATTATACTATTTATTTATATCTTAAAAAACCTAATTTTGAAATAAATCCTCAATAATATATACGTCGACCATTAGGGACTTGGTTAGGGGTGAGCAATATTCGGTTATAACCGAAAAATCGAGCTGAACCGAACCGAAATATAAATTAGGTTTGGTTATTTTTATGTTCGGTTCGGTTTCGATTTTTTATTTTAAAATTTTCGGTATTTTGGTTCGGTTTTGGTTTTAGAGGTGAAAATACTGAATAACCGAAAATCGAACCGAATTATAATATTATATATATTTTATATATATTATATATAAAATATTATGTAATATATATTATAATTCATATTTTATAACTTATTGATTAAAGTTACTTCAATAAAAAATTAAAATTACTTTACTTTACAATATTATATTTAAAAGAGTATAAATTGAAATTTATATTATTATATCTTCCTTTAGAAATCAATATTTATCCAAATTTCAGTTTTCGGTATAAAACCGAAACCGAACCGAAATATTCGGTTTGGTTTATGTTCGGTTTTGATACTATTCGGTTCGATTTCGGTTACTTATCACGGGAATTTCGATTTTTTCGATTTTGATAGTTCGGTTCGGTTCGGGCCAATGCTCACCCCTATCTTTGGATAGTAATATTAACTGTAAACGGTACTCTTGTTGTAGCAATCAAATTTTGACAATAAACCATGTTAAACAATAAATTAATCTTTGGATCAATGTATTGCTCACATCATAATACTTTATAATTGTCACATATTTATCACCACAGTTGTGTATGAAATTCTGTCATTTATTAATTTACCTTTGGGTCAATCAATAAACGCATGAATCACATACACACACAACCATACTTTAATAATTTAAATAAACCAATCTACACAAAAGAGGTCACTTTGGCGACATTTTGCTTCGATCAATTTATTTAAATAACTTAAAGAAGTCAAAAATTGACTACTCAAAATCATTGATACTATTGTGTCAATGCCGAAACCAAATAACTGAACCCAAATATGCTGACAAATTATTTCACGCAGCAACAACCAATAATGTCCAGTGTATATTCTGTAACCGCACAGTCAACAAAACGTAAGGAAACAAACTGATTGCATAAAACAATATCGTTGAAGCCATAATTTATCAATAATTTAACCTTTATCAAAAATTGAAAGATGAAAACCACAGTCATTATGACAGTTAATCACCCACCGCCCAAAAAATAAATATTCTTGTAACCAAAACCAAAGATCAAATTCCTCAACATGATTGGAACTTTTTCACCAATACTCAACTAAAAGCACCGAAGCCAATTCATAATCAGAAAACTTGCGCATAACAACAATTTTATCAATACTTAATTAAACAACACCGCACAATTAATTAATTTCATAATTGGGTATAAGAAAACCCACGAATTTCCAAACCACATTAACCGAAACTTTTCGACACTTTACAGCCGCACTCAATATATTCTCAAGATAAAGCAAAATTACCTTCTGTCATATTTTCAACAAAGAGACAATTATATGTTCTCACAAATTTAACAGATTAACCACGAAAAACATATGCACATGATTGAAAACTCTTTATACTTCAGCGCCAAATTCGAAAAGAATTCAATTTTGTTGTCAATGAGAAATCTATGAAAAACAAAACTTTGATATAATAAATATATCAACAATTCTCAGAGAATCATGTATAGAGCGGCTATAATACCACTTGTTAGAATTAAAAGAATTAATTCACGCTTTAACACCATATTTCTATCACGATAATCTGAGTACATAAAACATAACGGAAGCACAAACTTGATGTCATAGTTGAGAATCGATACCGGTTGTATTGACTTCTGATCTTCCAGGGAATACGGTTCTATCTCTGTAGGGTTTTCTCTGATGGGGTAGAAGAAAATAGAATGTAGTACCGTTTTCTGGGGACCAGATTCCTTATATATATAAACCTAATTAATTAGGTTATCCACTATTTATAATTTGGCCCCTCATCAAATTATAAATATAATTTTTAGTATATACATAATATAATAGCAATAACATTAATATATATGTGCCCATAATTATTAGATTTATCTAACATAAGTCTATAAAGTTTGTAGCAAAAAAACAACTAAATTTCTACTATTATGTTTTTTTCGCAAATAAGTTCCTAACATCCCTAAATATAGGCCGGATTGACAATTTAACGGGTACTAACATTAACCATTTGTATAATTCGATTTCTTTTTTAAATTTGGTGAACGAAATGGAAAGAGGAGCGGGTCGGGAGACGGGAAGCCCTCAGTGAGACTGCTGCTGAGTAGGAGAGATTTGACATGCAGGAGTTGCTGAAGACGTCGCCGGAGATGCTGGTGAGAGATTTGACATGCAAGAGTTGCTGAAGACGTCGCCGGAGATGCTGGGGAGCTGCGTATTCGGGTCGACATACAAGGAGGGGATGAACATTGATGAAGATCATCATCATCATCATCATCATCATCATCATCATCTTGTTTTGCAGGCGTTTCTTCCTCACCCCTGCGAAGACTCAGAAGGGGCTCATTGGCATTCGCCATTGTCGGGTCGATCAACGGCTTCGCCAGAATTTTCTCGGTGATATACCATTTGTGGCGGAGCGCCGTTTGTTTTGGTGAAAAGAAGGTTCATAAATGTGTGCAGCCAACCATCACCAATGCGGTGGCTACGCACAACTTCGCCCTCGAGAACAAGATCGCCGCCTAGAGCTTCAACATCATCTACAGAGAGAAGCTCCCCAATGGCCGTGAAATTCTGAAATGGAGAGAGAAGGGATGGCCGCGAACATGATGAAGATGATAGAAATAGAGCCCATCAAATTAAAAAGAAGAAGAAGATCGAATTTTGCAAAGGACAGTTTGCTTGCCGTCAATTTCTTGGTCAATCCGATCTATTTTTATGGACATTAGGGATTTCTTTGCAAAAAATATAACGATGAGAATTTAATTATTTTTCGCTACAAACCTTAAGAACCTATTTGATAATTTTCTCAATATTTTATCAATCTATCTTATCACGTATTCAGACTAAACTCAAAAGAGTTACCGTTCGAAACTTTGTGTTTTCTTGTGGGTTGGTACCCCTTGTACCTTCTTTAATATATTAATTTTGCTTGATAAAAAAAAGGTATAGGGACAAAAAAGTAAAATCATTTTTGATGAGGTATAGAAAGAGAGTAAAAGTGGGAGTGAGTTTGGCTCCAACAATGGTGTACATGTGAAAGAATTTATAAATCGTGCGCTAAACCCAATAACCCGTTATATAAAAGTGGTTGGACGTTCGTCCCGTGATAGGAAATTAGGAACTATTTGTTTCATATGATCAACTGCGTTGGAATAAATGTATATCCATGTCCAAAATTAAGATGAGGCACAGTTTGCATTCACACTTGTTGTAGTTCATCAGTTTTAATTAAATCTTAATTATAATTCATAAATTCTAATTAGAGCAAGTTTTTGACAATTTTAATTATAATATGGGCCACGTTCAGGAATAAATGATAAACAGTGGGCCACGAAGACAAAAGGGCCCAATATGAATAATTTTGTTCAATAAACATTAAACAACCACAAGAATGCAAAATGGGAGTGCATTTAGAGATTTCAAAGGTCAGTCAGGTGAGCGATACAGATATGTATATTATGCTCCTAAGACAAGTAATGTTTTGAAAACGGGACCGGATAGTGAATCGGTCATTAGACTGGGTCACTGGTTCGACCGATCAAATCATTTCGAAAAAACCGAATACCCATAAATGATTCTTTAATACATATTATGTGTACAATAAAACATATACTTACTTGAATAAATTATTAACGAGAAAAGTTATGCTACATACCTTATGTGAGCACCTTATATGAGCACCAATTTTATTTAATTCATATTAGCATAATTTTTTTTTATTTTTTATATCTCTAATAACTAAGAAAATATTATTGACATCATTAATTTTACAAATTATTCAAAAATCAAACCTCAATCTGTCATTTTTCCATTTATGTGAATAAAAACTTGATTTGTGGAGAAAAAAGACAAATTGAGGTTTATTTTTGTGTAATTTATAAAATTAATGATGTCAATAATGTTTTCTTAGTTATTAGAGATATAAAAAACAAAAAACAAAATTATGCTAATATGGCTTAAATAAAATTGGTGCTCATATAAGGTGCTCACATAAAGTATGTTGCATAACTTTTCTCATTATTAACATGATAAATTTAAATTAAATTTTAAAAATTCAAATATATTGTACGTAACAAATAATAGTAAATAAAAAAATTCATTAAAAATTTGTCCACCACCATGAATAAATCAAAGTATATCTACATAAAAATAAGGAATAAAAATAAAGGTAAATAACAAATAACAAATCTAAATCAAGTTCTATGATCTTAATTTAATTATATCTAAATCACAATTTTCAGTTAAAATCATATAAAAGATTATTTGAAAAAAGTAACTCCAAAATTATTAATTACAAATAACATAATAATATTTATATAAATATATAATCTAAGAGATGACTTATACAAATAATCAACAAGAATAATCAATTTTCTTGCTTAGTGAAATTGGTTACATAATTAGCCTAATCATCTCAAAAGGTATCAAGTTCAAATCTAGTTAACTACATTTTATTCAAAATTTTACAATTTAGATTTCAAATTGGTTCGTTGGGTCACCGGTTTTGGCCGATTTTTATCAATTGGCATCGATTTTTTTGACCGGCCGGTACTCCGGTCTGGTTTTTAAAACACTGAGACAAACAAAGATAATTTTGATTTCTTTCAATTTTTTATTCTTTATATTATTATGGAAAGTGAGTGAAGTGGACTTAGTAAAAAAATATATATATTTTTTAATAATTGATTTATCAGATTTGTCACGCCAATTTTAATATTTGTCACATGTTTATTGTGTTAGTTTTGATTTGAAAATTATGAAGAAATTCAAACAAAGGATAAACTCGTTTTAAAAGGTGGAGTGCATGAGTCAAAATTAAAATCGAGCAAAAAGTTATGCAATTTTAATTTATTAGCCCTAATCAAAATGATGTCATTCTAATTATTAGATTTTTAGATTTGCCATGCGTCTGCAATATAAGTATTAGTTTCGATTTGAGAGTTGTGAAAAAATCCAAATAAAGGTTTAATTGGTGTTTTTTTTTTTTCTTTTAATAAAAGTTGATTGGTGTATTTTAAAATGAGATCAAAGGTGATGTAGGAAATCAAAATTGAGCCATAGTTTATGTATTTCAAACCAATTAAATCTTGTGTTTGTGTGTGTTGGGGAGGGGGGAGGGTACATGTTGTGAAGAATTAGTACATCCATCCGCAGGATTCCAATAAAATAAGTAATCGTACAACAATTTATTAATCCCCATCGATCATATTGTTTTTTTACACATTCAGTCACTCTATTACTAGCTCACTTCCCTTATTTATTCATTTTTCCTTCTGAATTACTATAGCTTGATCAAGATATAATGCATGCGCATACGCCATTCATAATCCAAATAAACCTTTTTTTGTTTTTTACCAATCACATTCACCTCATCTAATATTGTAATTCATCATCTTTTCCTTGAAACCTTTTGCTCACAAAGTCGTCGTTGTATCACCAGCAGTCTAATATTCGAACAAGTGCGTGGCGGTGGCGAATGTCAACAGTCGCATATATAAATCACGCAAGAAAGATTGATTGCATTCAGAAAAAAATGATTGTTTTCTTCTCACTAAACTATATATATGATACATGCACGCAGGCAGCTGTATATGGCCATCTGTTTAATTATGTCACTGTCTGTAAATATCCACACAATAAACACATGCCCCCCTTTTGAGCCTCAAATAGTTATACACAAAATCTAGTCGAACATGAATATAGGCAAACGACGATAACTGATTACGACACTATATAAATTGGAATCCAATTAAGGGATGACTACCAAAAGTGGCATTTAAAAAGTTGAATAGTCAGATATATATACTTACATTATTATGAATTCAATCCTTACCAACATGAAAACCATGCCTCTTTCTTTCTCACATTTTTGAACCGACAGTGCCGCCCTTGTAACCCTCCAGGGCTTAATTACTTCTACAGAAACTTCACATTAGTTTATATTGAATTAATTATAAATTCGCATTCCTCAAGATCACCAAGAGCTGCATTTTTTTCCTTTCTTTGACTGCCTGTGGTTTGTTTAATTCTTTGCGTCATTCACAAAGAAAATAAAATGGTAAAGAGTATTGACATAAAGGGTTGGTTTGTTAAATCCAAGATCCACTGTTTATGATTCCGCTAAGAGTAAGAGTGAGATTTTCTTTTACATTAATATGTGACATTTTTTATTTAGCCTATGGATTATGGATAGGTGGTAAGATCCATGATTAATAATTTAAGGTTAAAATAAGAAAAATACGTAATCCTAACTTTTGGACTTTTTAAATAAGATTTTTTTTTAAGATTTACCACATCATTCATTTGTTTATGTTTATGTAAAACATATATGTAATAGAAGATCTAACTTTCACATAGAATTGGGACAACTACCCACACAAAAGTAGGAAAATATTTGTACGGAGAGTGTCAGGATGCTTAAGTTTAGCCACTTGAGTTAGGCCTCCTTAACCAGTGTTGTTCCAAAGGGTAATCTTGTAATTTCCCACTCTGACGTGGGACATGCACTTGCTGAATGTCGTCTAGTATTACATTGACACTCCACTTTTTGGTTAGAATATTCAAGGTTGGCACCAAATTAGAGAGCTAGACGTATGATATGCACAACCCAAATATATGCGATCTTAAGCTCTTCTCCATATTTCAGATCCGAACTTCGTCTCTCGCTATTTTCTTCTGATCTGTCGTAACAACTTTGTTCTTGCTTCGCTCTTTGGGCTTGGCTTGGCTTTAACCCTTTCGGTCAAATATTGTTTAATAATATTTATTAAATTAAATATTATTTAGTTAATCTATTAATTAAGTAGATTAACAATGTTCTCAAAACTAATTTTTTTGGTGAGTGAGAAATAAAGTGCTAAAGTTAGTTGACAACGGAGTGAGCTAGGGCACTCATACACACACGCGTACGTTGTCAATGCCATCGTCGTGAATGGGTCGAGTTGTGAATGATGAATTATTTAAAATAATTTGCGTGATATAACATGGGCTAAAGTTTTGATTTATTAAATTAAATCAATATGCATTGCATAAGCAACAAAGCCAACTTAATCATCTTAATGATGATTGTAACGTGAATGTGAGCAATGGAATTGAAAAGGTTGACGTCAACTAATTGCACTACAATCGTTTCCTTGTCTTGATGGTATTTTCCGAGAAATTGAAACAGTAGCCATTAACCTTTGTAACCATAGCCATCACTGCTTTGATGGTTATTTCAAATTCAAGAATTTGGAACAGTTGCTAACGTCGGTCCAAATTTGATTTTATGGTTTGTAAAAGAACATAATGATGAGTAATCCCTCATGTGGTGAGCTTGCCTATAAATAGGGCACTCAATGCATAGCATTCTTCACTTGCAACATTTGCTAGAAACTCTAGCCGTTTTATATTTGGAGACGACACGCCTAAACTGAGCATTACCGGGGCGTATTTCGTCTTGCGATTGTTAGGTAGTGCTCTCGGTTCTGACGTATCGTCACCAAAGATAAAACGACAACGTCTCGTAGGTAGCAGCACCACAAACCAAACGAGCTCCGGCGAACTGGAATGAGACGATGACAGAATTTGAATGGCAGCCCATTCAAATATCCTCATCATGGCTGGTATAATAGCCGGGAGTTACCGGCTGTTTCGCACCTGGACGTGCTCGTGCTCGCTGACCGCTTCGAGAGACGTACCTGGACGTCCTCCTCCACGTGCACGTACGAGCCCAACGAAATTGGACTCCGTTTGTTGGGCTTTGGTGATTGGATCCAGTCATTTGGGCCCCAAATAAATGGTGGTGTAATGACCCGTCTTTTTGCACCGGATAATTTTCAGTTTCCCTTTTCTCCAGTTTTCTTACCAAATATTCATTTATATTTATTGGAATATTCGGTAAAGTTTGAAAAAGAATGGAGCTCGTTTTGACCTAAAAGT
>JAYJMF010394377.1:0-24675 GCA_036873715.1 Salvia sclarea | reverse complement strand
TCGACTACTACCCAAATTCCCAAACCAACAAATCAAGTTCAATAATTCGGCACAATTCCTAATACCAAGTTCTCGACAACCTCCCAAATTTCCCTAACCAACAAATCAACACATCATTTGTTCTCTCAACTATATCTCAACAAATTAACACATCACCAAATCTCATCAATCCAACAATATCAAATTATCAATACAACAAAACATCTACCTCTCCTCCACCGGTGGCACAATATTCAATCATATATTAACATCAACAAAATCTAAATTCACATGCAAAGAATAATCAATATGCTAAATTAATTAACCAACCTAAGTTATACACTAATTAACATAATAAAAACTAACCTTAATTTACGATGGCTAGATGGCGGCGGACGGCGGCGGCGGCAATGAGGCTGGCTGGAGGATGATTCAATTTGGGAAAAATGAGGAAGAGAGTGAAATATATTCAACTTTTAACGACGGATCTAACGACGAACTGTCTGTCGTTAACGTGACCGAAACATTAACGATGGATTATTCCGTCGTTAACGCCGCATGTTTAACAACGGAAACAAATTCCGTCGTTAGTGTCGATAGCGTAACGACGGACATTGTTCCGTCATTAATTAACGACAACATTAACGACGGACGAGAAGCATTAAATGAAATTACAAAAAAGTAGTTATTTTACGATGAAATTATCGACGGAAATATATTATTTAAAAAATAATAATAAAAAATATATTTAACGACAACTTTTTTAAAAAATTGAAAAATAAATTTGTTCAGTGTAACGACAGACTTAATGATGGCGTTAACGACGCGTTTATTTCAGTCGCTAACGCCGCCCCATTAACGACGGAATAACTTTCGTCGTTAGATCCCGCCGTTATTAGCGTTTTTTCTTGTAGTTATGATAAAGTATTGCCACATGATCAATTCATTCGGTATAAACAACATAAATGGTTAGTTATGTAGGAATTTCCCACTAAATTTTAATATAATCCTCATGTCATATTTGTGAGTTTTTATCATTGAGCGATTCAGCAAAATCTACTATATATTAAAAAATACTTTTTAACGGTAATTTTTTCTCACCAAAATTTATATCTCCGCTCTTTTTCACCAATTTTCTCTCTCTTCTCTTTCTCTCTCCTCTCTCCTCACACTTCTTTCATAAGATTTTTTTCCCATCATTTTCTCTCTCTTTCTTATATTCTCTTTCTCTCTCTTCTCTTTTCCTTTCGAACTTTTTTCCTTCTTTTTAATTCTTTCTAATATAAACAAATATTGGTTCATAGAAAAATTTCAATCATGCATCTTAAAATAAATATCATGACAAAACATTTTATTTAATATATAAATTATACAAATTGAATCATTTTTTTTTTAAATTTCCCTCTTATATTTTTCTTCCTATTTTTTCTCCACAAGTCACATCACACATAACACAATTAATTCCGCTACATTTCCTCATCATTTTTATTTCTTTTATTTTCTTCTTATTTCTTTCTTTGTCTTTTCAAAAATAAATAATTTAATTAATAATAAATATTAAATATACATATCAAATTAGAGATCATGTCAAGTTTAATTTGAAATATAATATGGAGTATATGAAAAGTCAATTTATAATTGAAAACTTATAAAAGAAACAAGATTTGGACAAAATTGTTTTCTCTATCCAGTCTTATTATTATCTTTCCTACTATTTTCGCATCATTTTAATTTTTTAATAATAAAAATATGACATCAAATATTATAAAAAGTATGCATTTCCAATCTGCTCTATATAAAATAAATGTTTTGACAGTAATAAATTGCCGGCAAAATTTAAAAGCTTTTATTTTATTAAATGTGAATGAATTTTTTATCTTCTTTATCATTCTTCTACTAACAAGAATACATATATAAAATAGATGCAACACATCTATTTTACCTATTTTCTTTCTCTCTCTCTCTATATATATCAGTTTTTGCAACACATTATATAAATTACTTTCAATTACCCACTTTGTTGGGTAAATAGTTTACAATTTTTTTTTATCAATTAATATAACACAATCATTAAAAGCTCATTTTAAAATCACACCACATACAATCTAATTTAAATAAATGAAATATCATTTTTTCTATTTAAAACTCATTATCCATATAATCTAATTTAAATAAATTAAATATATTTTTCTCTTTAAACAATGGAATTATCTATTTTTATCTCTCTCTCCTCAAGTGATTGCATCAACACTTCTATAAAATAAGTGAACATATATGTAATTCATATACAAGAATACAAATAATATATTGAAAATGTTATTTTTACTACAAATATTGTATATAGGAAAGTGTTTTAAATATATAATTTTATTTGTATTTTTTTTCATTGATTTTTATTTTATGTTTTCACGAATTATGTCTAATATTTTTATTTAATATTTAATATTATTTAACTTTTATCATCGCTGTGCGTGCGCAACTCACGGGTGAGTGTACCAGTGGTAACATAATAAATCAAAGTCGGTTTTGTTAAAAACCCATAAAAACTCGAATAAATCGACTTAGAAAGAATAGGAAATAAATAAATAGCTTGGTGACTAAGCTAAATCAGTTTTCCAACTCGATTTCTCAATCTTTGCCTCGCTCATCCCCCACTATTACTAAACCCTTTCCACAACAAATTTTCTCTCACTTGCTGCATATTCCTTTGCAGAATTCTCTTCTCACTCTAAATTTCAATCGCGAGAGCTGCCCTCTGCTCTCCGATCAATTGCCTTAATGAGCTTTTGTTGATCGCGCACTTCTACGCTCACCGGAGTGTCATGGCCGAGGAGATCGATGCTCTCGTCGACGCTCTGTCGTCCGACGATTTCTCGCAGAGGCTCCGCTCCGATGCGTCGGCGTCCGAGCTCAGAGTAGGCTTCCAGAAGCTCTACTCAATCCTCAGGCAGTCCGTCAGGCCGGTTGATTTTGATGCTGCCGGCGATGGTGGTAAAGGTGGCACTAAGTTAGGGTTGGAGGTCTGGGACCAAACTCGAATTCACGCTCTCGCCTGTGTCTCGATTGCCGTTGTTAAAGCAATCCGATCTTTGTCCGGTATGCTACTTACTAGTTATTGCTTCGGGCTCTAGTTTATAAATGTCGATCAAATGAGTGATAATGGGTTGTCGTTCTGTTGAATGCGGCAGTTGAGCAATTAGAGCCTGTGGTATTGGCTGTGGTCCAGCAATCGATTGAATTCGCTCTGTGTTATTTGGAGAAATGGATTGGGAAAAGTGATGATTCAAGTGTTCAGGTTCTCTCTTTACTTATCCAAGAAACGGATTTGTTATAACTTCTGTTGTCATGCTGCTATTATATGATTCCTGTTTTTGTTGTTCTATTTCAATCAAAGCGCATGGGTAGTGTGAAATTGACTTATTTTTTGTGTTTTCTGGCACAACTTGTGGTGGATCACTACCGTTATTTCAGTACAATAATGTGCTTGTTATAAAGTTTGATCGCTTTCGGCTATAGATTCATCTATGTAGCAGTTCACTGTAAACTACTTGCTATTATAAGACTTTGCCTCCAGTTGCAATTGCATTTATTTAGTCTTTTGTCTGCTTATTCTGTTGTGGGTGCCTGGGATTTTCTGTCTTGGATTAATGATTGCAATCTATGCACAGTAGTGCTCTTTCCCATATCATAGGTACAGAACCTAGAGAAGTGCTATTGGTTTATTTCAAGTAACTTGTTGCAGCATGAATATCATCTCTAACATTTATAGGGTGCCCGGGCTTGCTAAAAAATAGGAGATGTGCAATGTTCTAGCTCGCTCCAAATAAGACTCTATAGAGGTTCCATATGTAGGCATGTGATTTGTGTTCATATCTACTAGGCATGACGCTCTTGGCTGGCTTGAGATTGAGTAAGCTGTTCCCTCGTTTGGATCAATTAGGTCTAGATAATTTTTGAACACCTAGGGACGCCTTTGTTGATTCTGAGGAGGAAATCTTTTAAGACTTATATTATTTTCCCTTAATAATATGATGATTTAAGGCTTCAAGCATTATATTCATGTTAGAGGATTGTGGTTGGGTTGAATGAACTGGAGGATCTAAAAACCATTCCAGCAAGTTTGTTCATTCTCACATTTATTCTTGTGAACAATGTAAGACCTTCCACTGAGGAAGGTTTACAAATATGGAATAAAATCCCACAACATCTCATTCAATGATTCAATTGCTTTCCCCAATGTACTTTTTCCAACTGTTTCATATCAAATTTTGTTTGTAGAAACATTCAAGTATCATCCATTTATGTCATAGGTTGGTTTGCCAGTGTGCATGCTCTCATGCTGCTATCCTTTTATTTCATATCATCCTTTTGCTTTGTCTTACCTATCTCCCACTTCCAGAACACTATACTACAACTGTTGGAGCTGTTGCTAGTTGATGGGGTGCATAAGGAAGTGGACGTTTCTCTGTCATGTCCAACGAGTGTTCCTGTGGACTTGTTGCCTACTTCTGCTGATAAAGATGATGCTGTTTTCTGGCAGGATAATGTTAAGTGTATGCTTCAAGGTAATATTTCATAGTTTGTATACCCTATCCTCTTTCCCTGCCTAGTGTGATTCCCTAAATTTGGTGTTTTTGTTTCTTTCTAAAGGTTCCATTTGCTCTATGGAAAAAGAAACAGACAATGATATGTTGGTGCAGTTAATTTCCGAGTCCATAGAAGTTGATCTTGTGAATCCAGTTGGACAGTCTCTTCCCTCAAATGCCAATAAGTTGACTATGCTTTCTCAGCATTGGGCTGTTATTCATCTCAGATGCAATCATCGTCTTATCTTACTCTGCAAAGAAGTTGTAGAACTTCCAGTGTCATCCGATGACAAACAGACCAGTCTAAATTTGCGGAGAAAATTTTCAACTTGTCTAAGAATACTGAAGTTGCTGGGAAGTGTTGCTAAGACTCATCCTATTTTTTATTCTGACAACCTCCTGTTGCAGTCTGCCGCTTCCTTCATCGATATATTGCCTATCTTGTTCAGAACTGGTTTTGAGTTTGTAAATGGCAACACTGTTGTTGAAAGTAGTTATGAAAGTCTTGCTGTCCACATATTGGAAGAATTCCTTCAAGTAATGCAAGCAACTTTCTGTAAAAAATTTGTGTTCCAGAATATTCAAGCATGTGTGGCGGCTGCTGTTATTCAGAATTTGGGTTGTGACATCTGGAGGTTTGATAAATCTTTGCCCAGCCAAAAACCCCCTTTGGCTTACTTCCCTAGGGTGGTCATTTTTGTTGTAAAACTCATTTCAGATATTAAGGATCAGGCTCTTCATTTTATTGAGTTAGATGACCTTAATAAAGGGCTCACAGACAGTAGTCACTCAGAGCTTGATTCTCCTTCATGCCATGTTGGATCCGAGAAAGTAATATTATTGAAAAAGCATACTGTGTTGGACTTATTTGAAATATTATTTCCATCATCAGTTCAATGGCTGGACAATATGATGCATCTTCTTTTCTTCCTTCATTCCGAGGGTACAAAATTAAAGCCTATACTAGAAAGATCATGTTCCAGCGGGACGAAAGCATCTGTCACCTGTGAAGTTGAAAGTGTTGTTTGCCATGAAGATGAAGCCCTTTTTGGCGATTTGTTTTCTGAGGGTGGTCGCTCTGTTGGTTCTGCTGATGTATGTGAGCAATCAAATGCTACGCCCAGTTCTGTACCCAATTTGAGCAATATGCCATTTCAGGCAGCAACTGAATTGCTAAGTTTCCTTAAAACTTGTGTGTTTTCTCCTCAATCACATCCTCCAATGTATCAAGATGCGAGCAAAAAGCTTGATGGCAACCATATTGATATTTTGCTGTCAATACTCAATTATCAGGGTTATAATCCGGAAGAAAGGTCTTGTGATAATAGTGTAACTCTGCATGAGGAAAAGAAGTTCAGCACTGTACAGTTGTATTGTTTTGAACTGCTGCAGAAACTAGTGCTGCTTCGAGCTTTCCCTGAATCTCTTGAGGAGTCATTTGTTGACAAAATACTGATAGTTGAGAACGGTGCATACCTTTACAATGATCTGATGCTAGCTTTGCTTGCCCACATGCTTGTTTGTCGAGTGGGTTCTGCTGGTTCTGGATTAAGAACCAAAATCTATCAGTTATTTTTCAAATTTATTCACCAAAAGGCGAAAACAATTTGCACAACAAGCTCTGATCTGAAGAATATTGTTGAAACTCTGCCTTCTTTGTTTCACATTGAGATTATATTAATGGCTTTTCATTTGTCATCTGATGAGGAAAAAGGTGTCCTGGCGAATCAGTTACTTTCGTCATTTAAAGCTATTGATATTCCCTCCATGACTTCTGATAGTATGCAGTTATCATGCTGGGCTTTGCTGATTTCAAGGTTGGTTTTGGTACTGCGTCATATGATGTATCACCCGCATGCTTGTCCATCATTGCTACTATTGGACTTCAGAACTAAATTGAGGGGATTCTCCAAGTTAAGCACACCTGGTTCTACTAACTATTTGTCATCCTGGCCAGCCACTGCACTGGAGGATATAATGAGCTCCAATGGAACACAAGCAAATCTGACTTTGCTTAATCAGTTAATCGATATTGTTCCCCTTCCCGCTTCTCTGTGTGGAGATTTTTCAAAAGTTGATTGCTTAGGTTTGAGTTGGGAGGATGTAGTTGTCACTTTCTCACATATTCTTACACTTTGGAATGGTAAGAAGGCTGCCAGTGCTGATGAGCTTATTCTTGAACGGTATCTTTTTGTTCTTTGCTGGGATATTCCAACTGAGGGGTTGTCCTTGAAACATAACCAAGTTCCATTAAGTGGTGTCAAGGTTCCTGATGTCTTAGATATGGAGAATTTTCATTATATTAGTCATTGTATGTTAGGTCTATCTAAACCTAGCAATGACTATGGCGCCACCCCAGGTCTTCTGTTAAATTTGCTTCAGCAGTTGCATGGCTCACTTATGCGCAATGATTTTGAGGAACTCGGTTGGGACTTCTTCAGGACTGGATCCTGGCTTTCTTTTGTACTATCCTTACTTTGTACTGGCACCAAGGGATACAATAATGGAAATTCCCACCAGCTAGAGACAGCTAGCCAGCCGGATATCACTGTTATGGATGCTGAGTTTCTTGGACTGACAAAAGAACTTGTTTACAACTCATTCACTGCTGATCAAATTGCAATGCTATGCAAAATATTGTCATCTTTGCTAAAGAGGTACTTATGGATTTATCAGGGGGCTTTAGCTTCAATGTTCGAAAATGGGCTTCACTCTGCTGACAAATTTTTCCCTCTTCTGCTTCTTGAATATGGTGATTTAGATAACAGCATGCAGGATGAATTTCCCAAAAAGATGGGCATCAAGCCTTGTCTTCTCGGCTCTCTTTATGAGCTTCCGTCGAGGCTGAGTAAAATTGTTGAAAAACTTGCTCTGGGAGTTCGGTCTAAAGTTTTCTGGGAAGCTGCACTGCACGGTTTTCCCCTGCATCTTCAACTTACTACCGAAATTTTGTCCTCCTGTATCCTCAACATGAAAGGAATTGTTGTTAGTCTAGACGGACTACTTGATATAGAAGTTTCGAGAGGAATTGATTTGGAGGAAAATGAGGTGATCAATGAAATTCTTGAATCAGTCTTGTCGATGAAGTGCGATAAGGTCTTTGAAAGCCTTGAGGTTAAATTTGATCACATTTGCCAAACCTTGAAAATGGATCCTGATGCACCTGATTACATCTGTTTATTCATTATGAAGCGCATGGAAGAATTTCTGCGAAGTATCAATAAAGCAAAAGATGTTGATAGAAGTATCCACGAATACATAGTGGTGAAGATGGTTGATATGGCCAACAACCTAAAGGGAGATCCTTTGAGAAGTGGTATATTCAAATTTTTTCTCTCCCTGCAGGATATTTCTGAAAATAAGAACTTCCAGGAGTCCCAACGTGGAGATATATTGGTCCTGTTTGATGCTCTGGATTACTGCCATTCTGAATCTGTAAATATGAGGGTGCTCGACTTCTTTACTGATCTTTTGTCTGGTGAATACCCTGAAGTTAAAGTGCAGTTGCAGATGAAGTTCATTGGCATGGATTTGATTTCTCTATCTAAGTGGCTAGAAATAAGGTTACTGGGTTCTCTTGCAGAAATACCTGGTGTTAACAGTACCAAAGGAGGTTCCCTTCCTTTAAGAGAATCAACCATGAACTTTCTCACTAGTCTTGTGACTCCCACTACTGAATCCCAGCTGCAGGAACTGCAGATCCATCTACATCAAGCCTTGCTACTTCCTCTGGAGAGTGCATTTTCTTTATTTGATTTCAATATAGCAAAAAGTTATTACAATTTTATCATTCAGCTCTCCAAAGGGGAATTGTTGATTAAGTCACTGCTGCATAGAACTATTGAATTGATGGAGAAGCTGGCTGATGATGAGCGCTTGCTTCAAGGACTAAAGTATCTTTTTGGATTTCTCACAATGATTGCAAGTGATTGTGGGTCTCCTGGTTGCGGTTTGGAGAAGTCCTCTGGGAAGACCCTCTCTAGCTGTAGTTCAGGTTTGGGGACTTTGTCTTCTAGATCTCTTGGTTCAAGGAAAAATGCTGATGATTTGGTTCCATCTGCTAATCGAGGTCCAGCATCTGTTGACTGTGATGCAACGTCAGTTGACGATGATGAGGATGACGGGACCTCAGATGGTGAGTTAGGTAGCATTGATAAGGATGAGGAGGAGGATAGCAACAGTGAGAGAGCTCTTGCATCTAAAGTTTGCACCTTCACTTCTAGCGGCAGCAACTTTATGGAACAGCACTGGTACTTCTGTTATACATGTGATCTTACCGTCTCAAAAGGCTGCTGTTCTGTTTGTGCAAAAGTTTGTCATCGCGGTCATCGTGTTGTGTACTCCCGCTCAAGTCGGTTTTTCTGTGACTGTGGTGCAGGAGGTGTTCGAGGTAGCAGTTGTCAGTGTTTGAAACCTCGAAAATTTACTGGAAGCAATAGTGTACCTGCACGCAGTGCTGGTAATTTCCAGTCTTTTTTGACACTTACAGATAATGGTGACCAGCTTCCTGACAGTGGTTCAGATGTTGATGAGGATTCATCGATAGACCTGGATTCCTCTACCAGGTTATCTCTTCCAATAGAAGTCCAGGACAGGATGCCGCTGCTTCTTGACGAACTGGAGGTTGAACGTCGTATTTTAGGGGTTTGCTCATCATTGTTACCTTATGTTACTGGAAGCAGAGACTCGATGATGATGAGAGATAAAAAAGTTTCTCTAGCGGAAGTGGAAGTGCTCCACTACAATAATGATCTCTTACAATTGAAGAAGGCATATAAAAGTGGTTCACTAGACTTGAAGATAAAAGCTGATTATTCTAATGCCAAGGAGCTCAAATCGCATCTGACAAGTGGGTCTCTTGTCAAATCATTACTTAGTGTCAGTGGCCGAGGTCGATTAGCAGTTGGTGAAGGTGATAAAGTGGCCATATTTGATGTTGGGCAATTAATCGGGCAAGCTACTATTGCTCCCGTGACTGCTGATAAGGCTAATGTGAAGCCTCTTTCTAAAAATGTAGTTCGATTTGAGATCGTTCATCTTCTTTTCAATCCACTTGTTGAGAATTATCTGGTTGTAGCAGGCTATGAAGATTGTCAGGTCCTTACGGTCAATCATCGTGGTGAGGTGATTGATCGATTAGCGATTGAGCTTGCTTTACAAGGTGCCTATATCAGACGTGTAGAATGGGTTCCCAGTTCCCAGGTTCAGCTGATGGTGGTCACAAACAGATTCGTAAAAATTTACGATCTATCTCAAGACAATATCAGTCCTGTACACTATATCACATTGCCTGATGATACAATTGTTGATGCAGCCCTTTTGGTGGCCTCCCATAGTAGAATGTTTCTCATTGTCCTATCAGAGTCTGGAAACTTGTACAGATTGGAGTTGTCAGCAAAAGCAAATGTCGGTAGCAGGCCCTTAAAGGAAATCATTCAAGTAGAGGGCAGAACCGAAAGTGGGAAGGGCTCCTCACTGTACTTTTCATCTACTCATAAATTGCTCTTTTTGTCATATCACGATGGGAGTTCCATAATTGGCCGCCTTAATCCAGATGTAACATCTGTAGTAGAGACGTCTGCGGTGCATGAGAATGACCTTGATGGTAAGCTCCGGCCTGCTGGTTTGCATCGTTGGAAAGAGTTACTGGGTGGCAATGGGCTATTTGTTTGCTATTCTAATCTGAAATCTAATGGGGTACTTTCCATCTCTTTGGGACAACATGAAGTGCTTGCACAGAATTTGCGGCACACTGGGGGTTCAACTTCTGCTCTGGTTGGAGTTACAGCTTATAGGCCTTTATCAAAAGACAAAATCCATTGTCTTCTTCTACATGAAGATGGAAGTCTCCAGATATACTCACACATTCCAGCTGGGGTCGAGACCGGTGTAAATTTAATGGCAGATAAGGTTAAGAAATTGGGTTCTGGTATTTTGAAAAACAAAGCATATGGGGGTGCAAAACCAGAATTTTCACTTGATTTCTTTGAGAAAACTGTCTGCATTACACAAGATGTGAAATTTACTGGTGATGCCATTAGGAATAATGATTCCGAGGGGGCAAAGCAAACTTTAGCATCTGAAGATGGATTCCTTGAGGGGCCTAACCCTGCTGGATTCAAGGTATCCTTATTCCATTGTTTTGAATGGCATCCCTTATCTTCTATATTTTCAGCTTATTATCATTTAAAGTATCTTACTGAACTCTAATTTTTATCACACAAAATTTGCATCTGTTCTGATCTTACTTTCGTAATCCTATATATATGTGTGTGTGTGCAGATATGAATAAATGCATATATATGTATGTATTTATCCCTGCATCTATTCATATCTGCCCCTGTTAATGTGATGCATGTAAGCAAGAAACTTAGGCCTTTCGTTTTCAATTGATCTGTACATTTCTGGCTGCCACTTGCTTTTATCTGGGACATGGTAAGGGCCACAGGGAAGTGCTCTTACAACAACTTGTAATGGTACAATTCTGTGTTCATATTTCCTATAAAGAATAAAAAGGGTAGTGGATTTGAATTTTATGTAGTTTAGTTATGCTAATAAATATAGGATTTCATCATATTTTATCTATTGGTCAAGAAGCTGGGCTTTTTATGTTTTTATTATTTGTTGTTGTAGTGCACTATGGCATAGACATTTAGCTTATGCTGTATGCCAATTAGTTGTATTATTGTTTACATTTCCAAATATTTAACAGCACCTTTATTGGGTTATTTTCAGATAACAGTGTCCAATTCAAATCCTGACATTGTCATGGTTGGTTTCCGCTTGCACGTTGGTAACACTTCCGTAAGCCATATACCTTCTGAAATTACTATATTTCAGAGAGTGATAAAACTAGATGAAGGAATGCGCTCTTGGTATGATGTCCCCTTCACTGTGGCTGAATCACTCTTAGCCGATGAAGAATTTACAATATCCATTGGCCGGACCTTCAGTGGATCTGCTTTGCCCAGAATAGACTCTCTAGAAGTATATGGCCGAGCGAAAGATGAATTTGGTTGGAAAGAGAAGATGGATGCCATTTTGGATATGGAAGCTCGAGTGCTCGGTGGTAATTCATGGTCCACAGGTTCAGCAAGAAAGTCTCGAGCAATGCAATCTGCTTCAATACAGGAGCAAGTGGTTGCTGATGGACTTAAACTCCTATCTAGGATCTATATGTCAGGTAAGCCTCAGGGATCCCCAAAAGTTGAAGACAATAAAGTTGAGGGGATCCACCTTAAATGTATGCAAGTGCTGGAAACAATATTCGAGAGTGATCGGGAGCCCTTATTGCAGACTGCTGCCAGCCGGGTTCTGCAGGCCGTCTTTCCCAGAAGAGAGATCTATTACCAAGTAATTCCTGCTATCTGATGTGATACTTGTGCTCCCAAACTGCTACTGTACTCATGTTTCACCAAACTTGGTTTTATGTGAAGTTGTTTATTCATTTGATTGTCATTGAACAAGATGTAACTTCTGTTATTAACTCTGGATACCCTGTTCAGGTGAAGGACAACATGCGTCTTAGTGGAGTGGTCAAATCTACTGCCACACTCCTGTCAAAGTTGGGAATGGGGGAGCTTACTGCAGGGTGGATTATTGAGGAGTTTACAGCACAGATGCGAGCAGTTTCTAAGATTGCCCTGCATCGGCGGTCGAACTTGGCAAATTTTCTCGAGAGTAATGGTATTGTTTCTTATTTTCACTCGACTTTATTTGCTCAGATTGTCATGTTGGAAACATGTGCTAATTCCATTGCTAGGGGACATTTTGTTGTGTATGAACTATGAAGATGAAATTAATTGCTTCAGGTAGCATCATATATAACAAGTATTCCTGGTCGATCTTCTAGGACTATAAGCTGTGTAAATTCATGTGTTCTTGATTTGTCAGGCCTCTCTTGAGGATGTTGAGACTTGAGACCATTAAATTATGTAGCTTTTCCTACTTGAGGAACTTAGCCTTATTGTATTTTAACAAAATTATATTCAACGTGTTTATGTTGTAGGTTCAGATGTAGTCGATGGGCTTATGCAAGTGCTGTGGGGAATTTTGGATGTAGAGCAGCCAGACACACAAACTATGAACAACATTGTCATATCATCTGTGGAACTTATCTATTGTTATGCTGAATGCCTGACATTACACGGAAAAGATTCGGGATTGCCATCTGTAGCCCCTGCTGTTGCTTTATTGAAAAAGCTTCTTTTCTCTACAAATGAGGCTGTTCAAACCGCCAGCAGGTACATATGTAAATGATGTTGTAAACTGACCTTAATCTTGTTGCTCATGCACTAACATTTGCTGCTCTCTTTCCAGCTTGGCTATATCCTCTAGACTGCTTCAGGTCCCTTTTCCAAAGCAGACAATGTTAGGTACTGATGATGCACTGGAGAATGCAGCATCTGTTCCCCTTCGTGCAGATGCTACAAGTGCTACTAGTGGAACTAATCCAATTATGGTAGAAGAAGATTCCATTACTTCTTCTGTGCAATACTGTTGTGATGGTTGTTCAACCGTTCCTATATTGAGGCGCAGATGGCACTGTACTGTATGTCCTGATTTTGATTTATGTGAAGCATGTTATGAAGTACTAGATGCAGAGAGACTTCCTCCGCCACATTCTAGAGATCATCCAATGACAGCAATTCCAATTGAAGTAGAGACATACAGTGGAGACGGTAATGAAGTTCACCTGTCTGCAGATGATTTAAGTGATGCAAATATGTTGCCAGTTGCTGCTGACGTCAACATGCAGAATTCAGCTCCATCAATCCATGAGTTGGAGCCTAATGAGACAGGGGAGTACTCTACCGTTGACCCTGTTACGATTTCTGCATCTAAAAGGGCTGTGAATTCTTTACTTCTTTCTGAGCTCCTTGAACAACTGAAAGGATGGACAGAGAGTACCTCTGGAGTTCAGGCTATTCCTGTGATGCAGCTCTTTTACAGATTGTCATCAGCTATTGGTGGTCCTTTTGTTGATAGTGTGGAGATTGAGAGCTTAAATTTGGAGAAGCTAATAAAGTGGTTCATAGATGAGATGAAAATGGATAAACCATTTGATGCCCGGACTCGTTCATCTTTTGGGGAAGTGATGATCCTTATTTTCATGTTCTTCACCCTTATGCTACGTAACTGGAACCAGCCGGGGGGTGATGTTACCGTATCAAAATCTGGTGGGGCAACAGATTCACAGGACAAGGCAACCATCCAGATCCTATCTTCCATATCACTATCCAGTTCATCTACATCTGACGGTCAAGAGAAAAGTGACTTCACATCTTGTCTGCATAGAGCGTGCAGTTTTCTTAGGCAACAGGTTTTTGTTAATTATCTCATGGACATACTGCAGCAGCTTGTACAAGTCTTTAAGTCCCCCCCTGTAAGTGCTGAGCCTCAAGGATCAAATACTGGTTCTGGCTGTGGTGCTCTATTAACAATCCGAAGAGAGCTCCCAGCTGGTAATTTTTCACCATTTTTCTCAGATTCATATGCCAAATCACACCGTTCAGATATTTTTGCTGACTACCACCGCCTATTGCTGGAGAATACTTTCCGGTTGGTTTACTGTTTAGTTCGTCCTGAAAAGCATGACAAAGGTGGGGAGAAAGAGAAGACACACAAGATTACTTCTGGTAGGGATTTGAAGCTTGATGCTTATCAGGATGTCCTTTGCAGTTACATCAACAATCCACATACAACTTTCATAAGGAGGTATGCTAGGCGGCTGTTTTTGCATGTTTGTGGTAGCAAGACACACTATTATAGTGTACGAGATACCTGGCAATTTTCCACTGAAATTAATAAGCTCAATAAACACATTAACAAATCTGGTGGATTTCAGAGCTCCATTTCTTATGAAAGAAGTGTCAAAATGGTGAAGTGCCTCTCAACAATTGCTGAGGTATCTGCAGCCAGACCTAGAAACTGGCAGAAGTATTGCTTGAGGCATGGAGATGTCTTACCCTTCCTCATGAATGGAGTTTTCTTTTTGGGTGAGGAATGCATTATTCAATCCCTGAAACTTCTGAATTTGGCATTTTACACTGGAAAGGATATGAATCACAATTCACAGAAGGCTGAAGGTGGAGATGGAGGAATGAGTTCGAATAAGTTTGGGGGACAATCTCTTGACTCTAAGAAAAAGAAGAAAAGTGAAGAAGGAAGTGAATCTACATTGGAGAAATCATACATGGATATGGAACAGGCACTAACTGTCTTTGCGGACCGTGGTGATGACTGCCTGAGGCAATTTGTGGACACATTTCTATTGGAATGGAATTCAAGTACTGTGCGTGGGGAAGCTAAGTGTGTTCTTCTTGGTGCCTGGCACCATGGTAAGCAGTTATTCAAGGAGACCATGCTAATGGTTCTCTTGCAAAAAGTGAAACACTTGCCATTGTATGGTCAAAACGTCATTGAATATACCGAACTTCTTACTTCGTTGCTTGGAAAAACACCAGATAGCACACTAAAGCATCAAAATGGTGAAATCATAGACAAATGCCTAACCTCTGATGTAATCAAATGCATTTTTGAGACGCTTCATTCGCAGAATGAACTTCTGGCTAACCATCCGAATTCACGTATCTACAACACGTTGAGTGGTTTGGTTGAATTTGATGGTTATTATCTTGAGAGTGAGCCTTGTGTTGCCTGTAGCTCGCCTGAAGTCCCATATAGCCGGATGAAGCTGGAAAGTCTGAAGTCAGAGACTAAGTTCACAGACAACCGTATCATTGTCAAATGCACAGGTAGCTACACCATTCAGAGTGTCACGATGAATGTTCATGATGCTCGGAAATCCAAATCAGTGAAAGTGCTGAATCTGTACTATAACAATAGACCCGTAGCTGATTTGTCAGAGTTGAAAAATAACTGGTCTTTGTGGAAGAGGGCAAAGATATGCCATCTTGTTTTCAATCAGACAGAACTCAAAGTGGACTTTCCAATTCCTATAACAGCATGTAACTTTATGATTGAGTTGGATTCTTTCTATGAAAATCTTCAAGCATTATCCCTTGAACCTCTGCAGTGTCCACGTTGTAGTCGACCTGTGACTGACAAGCATGGAATCTGTGGCAACTGCCATGAGAATGCTTATCAATGCAGGCAATGCCGTAATATTAATTATGAGAATTTGGACTCCTTTTTGTGCAATGAGTGTGGTTACAGCAAATATGGTCGCTTTGAATTCAACTTCATGGCCAAGCCAAGTTTTACTTTTGACAGCATGGAAAATGATGATGATATGAAGAGAGGGCTAGCTGCAATAGAGTCTGAGTCAGAAAATGCTCATCGGCGGTATCAACAGCTCTTGGGTTTCAAGAAACCATTACTGAAGATTGTCTCAAGCATAGGTGAGAATGAAATGGATTCTCAACAGAAAGATTCTGTGCAGCAAATGATGGTATCTTTGCCTGGACCTTCCTGCAAGATCAACCGTAAGATTGCCCTTCTTGGTGTGCTCTATGGTGAGAAATGCAAAGCAGCCTTTGATTCTGTGAGTAAAAGTGTACAGACTCTTCAAGGCCTCAGGCGGGTGCTGATGAACTATTTGCACCAGAAGAATTCTGATAATCATGCTGCAGCCTCTAGATTTGTTGTGTTGAGATCCCCAAATAGTTGTTATGGCTGTGCTAGTACATTCGTGACTCAGTGTCTCGAGATACTACAAGTGCTCTCAAAGCATCCAAGTTCTAAAAAGCAACTTGTTGCTTCTGGCATTCTGCGTGAGTTGTTTGAGAACAATATGCACCAGGGCCCAAAAACGGCTAGAGTTCAAGCTAGGGCAGCACTATGTGCCTTCTCAGAGGGCGATGCCAATGCAGTCACAGAGTTGAATAGCTTGCTGCAGAAGAAAGTTGTTTACTGTCTTGAACACCATCGCTCCATTGATATAGCTCTGACAACACGTGAAGAATTGATGTTGCTTTCAGATGTCTGCTTTTTAGCGGATGAATTCTGGGAGTCAAGATTACGAATTGTTTTCCAGTTGTTATTCAAATCAATCAAGCTGGGTGCCAAACATCCTGCTATATCCGAGCATGTTATTTTACCTTGCCTGAAGATCATATTGCATGCATGTACACCGCCAAAACCTGATGCAGTGGATAAAGAGCCAGCGAGTGGAAAGCCAGCGGCTTCACTTCCACAGGTGAAGAATGAAAACAGCTCGTATGAATCTGGGTCTAGTGGAGCTGTGAATTCGAACCGATCTGCGTCAGAGTCGTCTGAAAAAAACTGGGATGGTTCTTCGAAGACTCAAGACATGCAGTTACTAAGCTATTCTGAATGGGAAAAGGGGGCATCTTATCTTGATTTTGTCAGGCGGCAGTACAAAGTTTCTCAGACAGTCAGAGTCGGCCAGAAATCTCGGCCTCAGAGATTTGACTATCTGGCCATGAAATATGGCCTTAGATGGAAGCGGCGTTCTTGTAAGGCAGCTCAGAGTGAAATAAAATTGTTTGAACTTGGCTCCTGGGTTACTGAACTTATACTAAGTGCTTGTTCACAATCCATAAGATCTGAGATGTGCATGTTAGTTAATCTTCTGTGTGGTCAAAGTCCATCCAGACGGTTTCGGTTGCTGAATTTGCTAATGTCTCTGTTGCCAGCTACTCTGTCTGCTGGTGAAAATGCGGCGGAATATTTTGAGTTGCTCTTTAAAATGGTAGATTCGGAGGATGCACGTATATTTTTGACTGTTCGAGGATGTCTGTCTACCATATGCAAGCTAATCATGAGGGAAGTGAGCAATGTTGAATCCTTGGAGAGAAGCCTCCACATTGATATATCCCAAGGGTTTATTCTTCATAAGCTCATAGAGCTCCTTGGCAAATTTTTGGAGGTTCCTAATATCAGATCAAGGTTCATATTTGGCTTGTTCAGTTTCCTACTACCAATTTAATATATGTATATGCGTGTATGTATACACATATATTTGGTTAACTTACAATTTTCCTATTTTCTTTCCAGGTTTATGCGAGAGCAGTTGTTATCCGATGTTCTCGAGGCACTGATTGTGATCAGGGGATTAATTGTACAGAAGACTAAACTAATTAGTGATTGTAATCGACTTCTTAAAGATCTTCTGGACAGTCTTCTGCTTGAGAGCAACGAGAACAAAAGGCAATTCATCCAGGCATGTATTGGTGGCTTACAGGTTCACGGAGAGGATAAAAAAGGGCGTACTTCTATGGTATGTAATGGATTTAGTTAACCCTTGCTATGAAAAATTACGGATAAAAATAAATAAAAAACTTTCTGCATATGGAGGACATTGTTATTTGGTTACGGCTTTTTGCAATCGTATATTCATTCTTCACTAGGTTGATATTATTGATTTCTTTGATGGGAGAACACACGTTCATGACAGGACACCGGTTTTTTCACACAAAGTAGTGCTTGTGGAAATACATCCTCTTCTGAAAATTAATCCACTAATTACCTTTTTTATGCAAGTGCCCTTCTATGTTGTTCCTTTTAAAATCCTTTTAAAATCATAAGTATCTGTAGGTTGAATCTAAATTACTTTTTTTTCTTTTTCTTGAAGAGCCTTTGTATGTCATTCCTTTTAAAATCATAGAATAACTGTGGGATGAATATAAATTTAACCATGACACTGTCTATTCCACAGTTTATATTGGAACAGCTCTGCAACTTGATCTGCCCAACGAAACCAGAGCCAGTATATCTTTTAATACTGAACAAAGCGCATACCCAGGAGGAATTTATTAGGGGATCAATGACAAAGAATCCTTATTCAAGTGCCGAGATTGGTCCTCTGATGCGTGATGTGAAAAATAAGATATGTCACCAGTTGGACCTCCTGGGACTAATAGAAGATGATTATGGCATGGAGTTGCTGGTAGCAGGAAACATTATTTCTCTTGATTTGAGTGTTGCTCAAGTTTATGAGCAAGTTTGGAAAAAATCAAACAGTCAGACTTTAGCTGCAGCCTCAGGCACAGGTTTTTTATCTGTTAATGCTGCCACTTCAACCAGAGACTGTCCTCCAATGACAGTAACTTACCGGCTTCAGGTAGCCTTTACAACCTTCATTTTCCCCCCTTCTTTCTTTCATTTCACCCCATGGTTTATTGACTTGATATTAAATGAAAACTTTGTGATGGTGTATTGTTCCCCTTCTGATGACGGGACCTTTTTCCGCCTTCTTTCTTTCATTTCCCTATTAAACATAATTTGTGCTTCAAAATCCGCAGGGGTTGGATGGTGAAGCTACCGAGCCCATGATCAAAGAGTTGGATGAGGATAGAGAGGAATCTCAAGATCCTGAGGTTGAGTTTGCCATAACCGGTGCTGTCCGAGAATGTGGTGGTCTAGAGATTCTCTTGAGCATGGTTCAGGTGCGAATGGATTCGCAGTCGACCTCCCCCAGTAGCCCTTTTTAATATCCATTTTGTGTCTAAATGTGTGTTTTTATTTTTATTTTGTTTTGGCTCCTCTTCTAAAAGTGGGTTATTGACTGAAATAGGAGGCTTAAGCATTCTGTGGAGAGGAAACCTAAAAATAGAATCTTGCTACATTTCATGTTTCAACTCTTTCTAGTGCTTATCCTTGATAGTTCCATTTTCTGGATCTTCTAACTTTCAATTTACCTGAACAGCGTCTGCGAGATGATTTGAAATCAAACCAAGAGCAGTTAATTGCTGTGCTAAATCTGGTGATGCTTTGTTGCAAGACAAGGGATAATAGAAGAAAGTTATTAAGCCTGGGAGCTTTGGGTTTACTGCTTGAAACTGCAAGACGTGCTTTCTCAGTTGATGCTATGGAACCAGCCGAAGGAATTCTGTTAATTGTGGAGAGTCTCACTCTGGAAGCAAACGAGAGTGACAACATCAGCGTTACACCAGGAGTGTTTACAGTCTCTAGTGAAGATGCTGGTAACAGTGAACAAGCTAAGAAAATCGTTCTCATGTTCCTGGAACGACTATCTCATCCTTCAGGACTTAAGAAATCTAGTAAACAGCAAAGAAACACAGAGATGGTTGCACGAATCCTGCCATACTTGACTTATGGAGAACCTGCAGCAATGGAAGTTCTCATTCAGCACTTTGAGCCTTACTTGCAAAATTGGAGTGAATTTGACCAGCTACAAAAGCAATTCGAAGACAATGCCAAGGATGAGAAGATTGCTCAGCAAGCTGCCAAACAAAAATTTTCACTGGAGAATTTCATCAGGGTCTCTGAATCTCTTAAGACAAGCTCTTGTGGTGAGAGATTGAAAGATATCATATTGGAGAAAGGGATTACTAGAGTGGCTGTAACACACTTGAAGGTGTGTTTTGCATGTGTAGCACAGGCTGGCTTTAAATCGACTGAGGACTGGGCAGCTGGATTGAAGTTGCCTTCTGTTCCCTTTATACTCTCTATGTTGAGGGGGCTGTCAATGGGTCACTTGGCTACCCAAAGGTGCATAGACGAGGAAGGAGTTTTACCTTTACTCCATGCTTTAGAGAGTGTTTCAGGTGAGAACGAGATAGGGGCGAAGGCTGAAAACTTGTTGGATACCCTTACTGACAAGGAAGGAACAGAAAATGGGTTCTTAGCAGAAAAAGTTCGCCAACTAAGACATGCAACCCGTGATGAGATGAGGCGTCTAGCTCTGAAGAAAAGAGAACAGCTGCTTCAGGTACTTGTCATTTCTTTCGAAACTGATACACAATTGTGAGTAATGATCACTTTTTCTTATCGCAGCTTTAAATGAATCTTGTGGTTCTTATGGAAGTAATGCAGCAAAAATAAGGCAGGGATATGCCGGTTTAAGATTTTTCCAGGAATCACATAATATTCCTTTTGTATAATAAAACCAGGTGTTATCTGAATGTGTTGTATGATAAGCCTTTTCAATGCTAGATTGAGTAGTGATGATGTGCAGCTTTCTATAACTTTCCACGTAATAGTTGGAGCAGATCATGACTTGAAAGCATATTGTTGGTCATTCTTAATAAGTAACTCTCATTTATTCTTGAAGTCTAAACTATTACTTTTATGGTTTAAGGGGCTTGGGATGCGGCAAGTGACTTCAGATGGTGGTGAGCGAATTGTTGTTGCCCAGCCTGTTCTTGAGGGTTTTGAAGATGTTGAAGATGAGGAGGATGGGTTAGCTTGCATGGTTTGCCGTGAGGGCTACCGATTGAGACCGACTGATTTGTTGGGTGTCTATACTTACAGTAAGCGTGTGAACTTGGGAGTTGGAACTTCAGGAAGTGCCCGTGGTGATTGTGTTTACACAACTGTCAGCCATTTCAATATCATACATTTCCAGTGCCATCAAGAGGCTAAACGAGCTGATGCTGGCCTTAGAAATCCAAAGAAGGAATGGGATGGTGCTGCCTTGAGGAACAACGAAACTCTCTGTAATAATTTGTTTCCCCTGAGAGGGCCTGCTGTTCCAATGGGACAATACTTGCGTTATGTTGACCAGTACTGGGACTATCTTACCGCATTGGGGCGTGCTGATGGAAGCCGGCTCAGATTGTTAACATATGACATTGTTTTGGTATGTTAGCATGCCTATGTTTACATTGTTATAAGTCTACCTCTTGCTTCACTGGCCTTACTTTGGTTTAAGACTTAGTGGGATTATTGCTTCATGTGATGTATCATATTAAGTATTAACAACGTAAAATGTATCTGCAGATGTTAGCTCGGTTTGCCACTGGCGCATCATTCAGTGCTGATAGTAGAGGTGGTGGAAAAGATAGCAACTCCAAATTTCTACCTTTCATGATACAGATGGCACGGCACCTTTTAGATCACGACTCCTCTCAACGGAATAATCTGGCAAAATCCATTTCTACTTATTTGTCTTCTACAATTTCTCCTGGAACACAGCCTTCAAGCGGAACGGAGGAGACTGTCCAATTCATGATGGTGAGCTCACTCCTATCAGAATCATACGAGTCGTGGTTGCAGCATCGGCGGGCCTTCTTACAGCGTGGAATATACCATGCATACATGCAGCGTCATGGTCGGTCTACCCAGCGTAGAGCAGAGTCAGGAGATGGCAGTGGGTCTGATGAATTATTTTCCAACATTCAGCCCATGCTTGTGTACACTGGGTTGATTGAACAGCTCCAGAGATACCTGAAGGTGAGAAAGTCCTCGACAGTCCAAACACGAGGTGTGGACGGGGAAGACGAAAGCGCTTGGGAGGTTGTCATGAAAGAGAGACTATCAAACGTGAAAGATATGGTAGCTTTCTCCAAGGAGCTACTCTCGTGGCTGGAGGACATCACCTCAGCCTCCGATCTACAGGAGTCTTTCGACATTGTCGGCGCCTTGTCCGATGTTTTAGCTTCTGGATATACCAGATGCGAGGATTTTGTCTATGCTGCTATTAACCTAGGAAAATGATCATCTTGTTACTTTAATCTCTCTTTTTGTGTGTCAGTTGTGATAGGAAATGTAGAAAGGCAATGTTGAATATGCAAAGGAAATCCTTGTATAGTTGTTACAATACATGTGCAAGAAACTGAGGCCAAAAAGTTAAATGTTTGCATTGCAAATTTGTATTTCATTTATGGCCTCCTAATAAATTCCGTAGCATCTGCTTTAAATGTACAGTCCGATCTTGCCAACTGTGACTATGAATGCAGCCACAGCCAGGTGTTTGAATGCCTACACAATGAGTAATCAACTTCCTTATTTCATCAATGCTGCAGATAGGTTTTTTACTTCCAATTCAAAGTCCTTTTTACAATTTATCATCTTCAAATGACTGCATGCTATATAGTTGAGTATTCTGGATATATTTGTTGATACCACTTTATCTCTCTTCAAATGAATACTATAATTGCAATCTGCAACATTCGCATGTGCCTTGTACAGAGAACAGAATTCATCTTCTACATTATCTGTAATTTCGCCGTCTATATTTACTAGGATCTACTTTTTATCTTATCACTGCTCCTATCTTATTGGAAACTCATTAATTTTCATTTCGTTATTGTAAGAGCTCCAATAGTTAGATAACACACAACAATTTTGTCTAAAAAAGAGCAAAGAAAGATTAAAACTTAATTACTATTTCAAACTTGCACTATTTTTAGAAAATGATAGTATAAAAATACTGTTTTTAGTGCCCCATATCTCTCTCGTTTTACTACTTCAACGCCTTCCATTTATTTAAAAGTCCTTTTCCATTGAATAAAGCAACTAGAAAAGGAAGAAGACCGACACTTTTAAAAGCTATTTAAATTGGCATTTGGAAAGCTGACTAAACACCCAATTCGTCAATTCCAGACCAAATAATGTGCTATTGAAATCATGGTTGTAATTTTTATGGATTGTGAAAATAAATAAATAAATTATTATTCACCTACACTTATCCCTTGTGAGTTATGACCATTTCCTTTTTCCATCTTTAATAAGTGGCCACATTAACTTACTCCATGACTAAAATGCCTCAATTTTATCTTTCCATCATTTCACCTGTCCCAATCTCATTTTTGGCCCAGATGGGATGTTGCAAGGAAAATTGAATAAATAAATTCATTAGAATAAAAGCCTTAATTTTCTATATTTGAATAGGATAAGGGATTTATTGGGTCTAACTAGGGATGATAGTAGGTCGGATTTTCGAGGCATACGTATAACTGTATTTATTAGATTTTAATGGGGTGAGTTTGGGTAAGTAGGAAATGGGTTTCGGACAGGTAAGAGTCATGGATCTAGTACCAGTGACGAGTTTAGGTCGGGTTTGGAAAATTAGCTATGGACATCTGCTATCCAGACCCAGTTATATAAAATTATTATTATTAATTTTGGAGTAATGATAAATAATATCACAATGTTTGGACTTTTTCCACTTAGTGTTCTATCCTTAGCATATTGTTATTCAAATACCTAATATTTCTAAAACGTTAGATATTTTAATAATAATATGCTAAGGATATGATACTAATCGAGAAAAGTCCAAATGTTAAGACATTATCTATCATTACTCATTAACTATTTTAAATTATATACTTATATGTGAAGATGAATAGTAATTATTTTTTTCGTGATGTAGACAGAAAAGATTATATAAGAGTATTAACAAAAGATATGAGAAGTTAAAATATCATTTATATGTTTATTTAATAATTTAGGAATATTATTTTGAATGAGTAAAAATTTAAATACTCTTACATAATTTAAATTTTTTACTTTATTTATTGCATAATAAAAATGATGTTTTCCTATGAACTAGTGCCACATAGACTGTCATGCCAAATTTAATTTTGATCCATATTCAAATTGTAAAAAATTACAATAATATCTAAGTTCGTGTATTTTTGATAATTTTCAAAATTTATATGCAAAATCAAAATGCACCGAAATTTGTGTTTATTTTTTGTTAATTTTAAAGTTTATATACAAAATTAAAATAGATACAAAATTGGTATATTTAGGAGCCAAATCCAAAAACCCCAAATTAAGCTATAATAGCATAAATAAATAGAAATATATCAGCTGGCGAATTTAAGTGCTGCAGAAACAAATAAAATGAGTAACTAAGAATGCTGTCAGAGTTCCACATGTAACATATTTAGATGGCGCTGGGTATTTTAAATTTTAATGTAGTACTATATCATAAATGCATGCATTGTAAATTTACCGAGGATAGACAAATTTACAGTTTTTTTTAGGGCTAATATCAAATTAAATCCTAAACTATGTGCTTTGTACCAAAAATATCTTGAACTTTCAATAATATCAATAAAAGATATAAACTATTGATATTGTACCAAATATATCCTTATTACCATTTTCTACTTATAAAAAGATGACTAGGATGCCATATGGCAAAATATGATTATTAAAGAAAAATTATTTTAAAAAATATTGAATTATATTGTATAAATTATTTAGTTTGTTCCAAATATTAATAATAATAATAATATTTTTTTAGTTAGTTTGTCCTAAAAATATTATGTCTTAGTTAGTATCCATACATTAATGAAATATCTTGAATTTTTAATTAAGTTTTGAATTCAAAACATTTTTAGTTAGTTCAAAAAAATTTGAAGAATTATTTAGTTAACTTTTGAATTAAATATTATTTTGAATTCAAACTAACTAAATTATTTAGTTAACT
>JAYJMF010393955.1:0-24716 GCA_036873715.1 Salvia sclarea | reverse complement strand
GTTCAGTAGGTCTTTTGTAATTGACCTCGTCATTCCTAGCTGACCTTGTCATTCCTAGGTGACCTCGTCGTTTCTAGCTGACCTCGTCTAGACTTCGTCATCTTACGAAGTCGAGGTTCAGCTCGTTCTTCAGCTGCTACTTCAGTTTTACACTTCAGCTGAAGTGAAAACCTCCTTGTACTCTGCAGTCTTCAGCTTTGCACTCTTCAGTCTTGATCTTCAGTCTTCGGCCTCTTCATGCAACTAGTTATTCTAAAGACCAAAACATGTAGGTCTTCTAAAAATTCTAAGGCAATACATCATGAGGTTTTGGGATCATTAAAACAATACAATATTTAACATATATTTTCCCATCAGGCTCCGTCGACGACGGTGTCCTTTCCGTCGTTATATGATTTTAACGACGAAATCGGCATTTATAACGACGGAAATTTCCGTCGTTAACGCCGCGTTTTTTTTAGTGCGACCCATTGCCATCCCTAACTGCTACACACTATGTGGATTTTCTTTACCTATTTTTAAGATTAATTCATCTCTGATGTCATTTACTCTACCTCATTCATTTTATTTTATTTTAAATTGATCAAGTATTGATACATATAAATTCAATTAATTTGAGTTAAACAAGTCATATATAAAGAGTTTGTACTGGCTAGTGAGAGTCAAGAAACCACCTGTTTCCTTAAACCCTAACCACAATTCCCACACAGCTTCAAAGCCATGTCTTTTCACACACTACACACACTGCTCATGACTTATTAGCCATGCCTTCCTCCTCAATGCTCGTTCAAAATTTCTTCAAACCCAAGCTCAGAGCTATGTCTCTGGCTCATCTCAGATGTCCCACAAAATCGTTGTCCTCCGCTGTGACGGGGTACCGCAGGCTTCACAATTTGTACCCAAGAATTCAAAGTAGGAATCTGCTCGCAGGATTCTCTTTTTCCTGCTATGCCTCATCATCTTCGTCTTCGTCTTCTGTTGTGGTGAGGCGCAGCAGAAATGCTGCTTCTACGTTTTCTTCACCACAATTTCATCAGCGGAGTTTGGGCTACGGAAGGTTCGCTTACGATGAGTACGCGTCGGAGGAGTCCGACTGCGAATTCCAGTCTTCGCAATCGACGAAGCAATTGGTAAATTTGGCCAATTGAAGCCGATTCAAAACATCAATTTCTTTTGCTGATCATGTGAAAATGCTATTTTTTCCACTCATATTGTGTATTTTTTTGCTTTTCCCTTTTCCTTATAGGTTTTTCTGTGTTAAATTTAGTTTGGTTTGTAGGAAATTGAATGAAAAGTAAGTATATTTGGTGGAGAGAGATTCTCTTAAGAAAATATTCTGAATAGCACATATAGAGATATTGAAGTTTGTTAATTAATATTTGGAGAAGTCCAGTCAGCCTTTGTATTGGAGCTCCTGTTTGGTAGAATTTTAATTAATTTGGCCGCATTGTGCATCTGCAAGTTTGTGATTCTTTTCAAATATCACTGGCAGGGGGCTTCCACACTTGATAATGTTGAAGATTGGCAATGGAAATTGACTACACTTTTGCGCAATAAACATGAGCAAGAGATTGTTTCGAGAGAGAAAAAAGACCGGCGTGATTTTGAGCAGCTCTCAGCTCTTGCAACCAGAATGGGGTTGCACTGGTACTTCAAGGATATCTAGTCTATATTATATATTTGCACACTATTTTGCTTGAGATAGTTTCTAATATGAATATGCAGAATCAGGTCCTTGAACTTTCATAGTTTCTGTAGTTGTTGTCCTTAAATTCTCACTTTACTTGGGTATTTATTGAATTTTGGGTCCTCACACTTTTGTTTTGTTCAATAAAGTTTGTGTAATATTCACAAATGACTACCATAGTTGGACATAATTGTTAGAAAATAACAAAATTACAAAAAACCTATATCAAGTAAACAAAAGTTCAAAGACCCCAGTCGTGGAAAAGATGAAAGTAAGGATCTATTTATGCATGATTTCTTTCTAAAAGGTCTCTTTTCTATTTGCAGTCGTCAGTATGACAGAGTAGTTGTCTTCAGTAAAGTTCCACTGCCAAATTATAGATCTGATTTGGATACCAAGCGTCCTCAGAGGGAGGTATACCTGATTATATAAAACTCCTGTTGCTCATGTTTTTTTTTTTTGTTTTGTTTTTTTTTTGTCTCATATTACTATATCTTGAAAAAGTGGATGTTCCTCAAGCACCTCTTCTGAGAATAATGTGTCTGAACAGCTTCTGCAACATGTAGACCAAGTCTTTGACTCTAGCTGGTAATTGCATGATTTGTAGTCAACATACATATTTCTTTTGGCAGGTGGTGTTACCATTTGGGTTACAAAAGGAAGTAAATTCTCATCTCAGGGCACACCTAGCCAGAAAGGCAGTCAACAAAGAAAACCTTCATAATGCTTATCCAGCATCTAATGTGGGTAAGAGTCAGTTAATTGATGAAGTACTTGAGGAGCAGCAGGAGTTCTCAACCAAAAGTGTAATAGCTGAGAGGATTCTTCAGCGGAGGAGCTTGCAGATGCTCAATAAACAACAAGATTGGCATGTTAGTGAATCAAGATTTGTGCTATATTTAGACTTTTAGTTATATCTGTGCGCTATTGTACCTATTGCTAAATTCTTCCGTTCATTATTTTATAGTTGTTCTCCATCAAGAGCATATTGGTGCTAGAGATTGATCATCTGATAGTTGGATTTTTATAGGGCTGATGCATATTTCACATAATCTGCTGCTGGCAGTTTTGTTTTAGGATAGTCACGTGACATGTTCATAAAGTCCTCTAGTTTCTTGTGCATGAAAAGAAAAACCATTCTCTAAACTTTTCCACTTTTATATGTATAGATGCTTAATCAGTTTTAAGCATGTTTGCTAAGCATGATAAGATTGATAGATGGTTACTTCTGATGGTCAAGTAACCCCTGAATCATATGAGTAATCCATGGAAGCATTGTACATATGCTATACAAATATTTAGTTAAACAATAAAGTTGGTTAATAGTAATGATGCCTTACTGCTGAATCATTTTTAGGCTTGTTCACTATGCATATAAGCGATTTGTACATGCATTTTTCGAATGGGGTAGTAGCCCCTGATTTGTATGAAATAATCTGTACGCAATTATTGTGCATAAGCTATATAAATATTAAGGAAAATAAATATAATCTTATTATGAATCTATATTTATTCATTAAAATATAAAATATAAAAAAATGATACCACACTATTCCTTAATATATTAGTGGATATTACAGCTTACTGAATATGTGCTATTACTAATTTAGAGTAGAGACATATTTTAAAACAATATCATTAATTAGCTGATTAAATCCTTCAATATTAAAATGTACATAAAGACATAGTTGTAATTTTTCAATAGTACATGAAACATGAGACTAAAGTATGTTTCTTTGAGGACTTAAAAGGGGTAATATTTACTCTGGTTGCATGGTACAGAAATCTTCAGAAGGTCAGAAGATGCTGGACTTCCGGCGAAGTCTCCCTTCTCACAAAGAAAGAGAAACATTATTGCGTGCTATTTCTCAAAATCAGGTACTTGATTGTTGAATTGATTACTTCTGTGGCAGTTCGTTTGGGCTTATGTTCTTCTATTGGTTAATACTTTTGTGCATTTTGAATTTCTCTTACTGCTTGCTTCTGGCAACGCTTCTCATGTAAATGAACAAAATACAACCCTAAGGTATTAGCTAATGTCATAAATAGATCGTTGTATATGAAAACATTTATTTGTAAATTGATCTTTTGTATAAAATGGCGTTAGTTACATGATTGTTCTGATGTCAATCCACAATGTTCAAGTTAAAATTTTCAGGAAGTTAACCTCAACAGGTAGTTTGGTGAGTCCCTGTGTTGCAGGTAGTTAGTAAATCATTTGATATGCTGTTTAAAACTAGTTTTAGGCCCCAAAGTGGAAAAAGAGCAGTACTGCTAGTGGGCCTTCTTTGGTCTTCTTGTGAGATTGGTGGAGGACTGCACGGAGAAGGTACAATGAAATTGATGTGGCTCTGAGGTTGCTGTGGGGCAATGTTTAGGAGGGTGAGGTTTTTGAGTGTTGAAAATTGTTCTCACTTTAGATATCCGTAATCTAAAGGCTGAAAATTGTTCTCACATTCTCATGATAAAAGTGGTTTTTATTTCAACCTCTTCATATATATATATGTGTGTGTATATATATATATGGAGATGATCATTTAGGATCCCTTCCTGACACTTGAGATTCTAAGACATCTTCTCCTCTCACGTGATTCTCTTTATAGTCCATTTGTTTCACCTTATTGAAGTCTTAAAGGTTAAGAAAGCTATTTGTCAAGGGGGTTGGGGTGGGGCCGAATGTTTTTTTTTAATCTTATCACATAGATTGAACTGAATCCATTTTTTGCTTTGGTAAAGGGATAGAGTTGAACATGGAATCAATTAATCAAAAGACAAAAAACTATCAAGAACTTAGATTGATGTTTATTTTCATTCCCCTATATGGCCTTGGCTTTGAGGTTGTGCTTCCTTCCCTGCAATTCCCTGGTTATTAGATTGTTAGATTAATTATTTTGCACATGTGTTCCTCTCTGTAGGTCTGGATGCTTATTTTCCAGTATAACAATATTATCACAACCAGCCAACAAGGCATAGGAATCTGTAGAAAGAGCACTTTTGGGCCAAGTTATTATGCAGAGCTTACTGAACTTGGTTGCAATTTGCTTTTGTAGGTTGTTGTTGTCTCTGGTGAAACTGGCTGTGGAAAAACCACCCAATTACCACAATACGTCTTGGAGGCAGAAATTGAGGCCTCTCGGGGAGCTGCATGTAGTATTATCTGCACCCAACCTAGACGAATATCTGCTATATCTGTGGCTGAAAGAGTTGCTGCTGAGCGTGGTGAGCAAATCGGAGAATCTGTAAGTTTCTTGCATGTTTCTGCTTGAAAATATGCTCTTATGGTTATGTAACTATATATATAGGGAGGTGATCAAATAGTATTCCTCCCGAAATTGTTAACTAGGATCCAATCTGATCTGTTGATCTTGATTGATGAACGGTCAAGATTAATTCTCCAAATTTGATAATGCTTGTATGTATTAGACAATGTTTTTCGATGATTATGGTTTTTTATGTATACCATAATGCTTTCATCGATATCATGCGTTTTCCCTTCAAACATAGTGCTTTTTCTATACTAGAATTATGCTTGAATCCTAGTAGATCCCCACCATATATATATATATATATATATATATATATTAATATAAATTCTTTTGTGTTGCATCTGAAGGTTGGTTATAAAGTTCGCCTCGAGGGAATGAGAGGGAGAGATACTCGTCTCCTTTTCTGCACTACTGGTATTCTTTTGAGGAGATTATTGGTTGACAGAAATTTAAAAGGTGTAACTCGTGTTTTCATTGATGAGATTCATGAGCGTGGAATGAATGAAGGTATACGTTTGATTGCAATTTTCGTTGTATTAATCAATTTCTTTATTCTTGTATTCTTTGTTCTCACTATCATCCATTTCATTGCAGACTTTCTTCTAATTGTACTGAAGGATCTTCTTCCTCGTCGACCAGAACTAAAATTGATTTTGATGAGTGCTACCCTAAATGCTGAACTTTTTGCTTCCTATTTTGGCGGTGCTCCAGCAATACATGTTCCGGTTAGTTATTATTCGACTTACTCCCAAGTCCTAATTTCATGCTGCTTACATCATTACATGTACTATAATGCGCAAAGGGCTAACATATAGTTTCTTAATTTTATGAAAGGGACTTTCTGCTTTATCCTTGGTGGAAAGTTGTTGTGCTCTCTTGTTGTTTGTTAATAAATTATTTCTTCCATTCATGACAACTTTCCAAGTAGATTTTGCCATCCGTGTGATGTACGGTAATAGTCACATAAAAATAAATAACAATCATGACAAATTATAAGTAAAAAAAGTCTAAATATAAAATGTAAATTATTATGAATTAAATAATTCTTTTTATGCAATATTCATAGTTGTGTTAAAAAGTATATAAAAGATTAACAAAATAAAAGCATTATGAGCATGTCTCAATGTAAAGTAAAACTACATGGCTGAAAATGTGAAAAAAGTAGAAAAAAGAAAATGAAGAAGTCTACTTCGAAAGCAAACCAGAAAAGGAAAATGAACATTACCAAGGAACATAAAAATGCATTTGGAAACTAATTGTAATTTACATTAAATTTGAGTTATATTTCAAATTCAACATTAAACTTCAAATTATAGTAACCTTAGTATTATTTAAAATTAATTTCTTACATATCATATATCAAATTAAAAAGTATTTTATAATTTGTAATTTGAAATATATATTGAATATTTTCATTGATCAAATTATTTTAATTTTTAAAATAAAGAAATAAAGTGAAAAAAAAGAAACCCCCCAAAAAACTGAAAATTAGCACTCTCTCTCTCTCTCAACTCCACTTTGCACAAGAAAGATAGTTGGTTTCAATTTTATTTTTATAGTTTTTGCTTTTTGGATAAATTATAACCTTCACATTTGAAAATTAACACACATTGCCATTCAAATTCCTAATCAATTTGAAATCAACTTCAAATTGATTTCAAATTGGAGATTCACGTTTAATTACAGTATAGATATGTTTTCTTCCTTGCTTGGTGGTTGCTACCCAGTACCCACACATACCAGCCCTCCTCCCCTATCGATCCAATAGCTAACACTGTATTATGTTATATTTTGGTCCATTACCAGGGATTTACATACCCTGTTCGCAATTATTTTCTGGAAAATATTCTAGAAACAACTGGGTACAGATTGACACCATATAATCAAATTGATAACTATGGTCAAGACAAATTGTGGAAAATGCAGAAGCAGGGTCTTAGAAAAAGGAAGACTCATATAGCTTCAGCTGTTGAGGTATATCGTTTTTGTAAGATCAATTTATGCTTCTTGGTTGCCTAACCTTTTTACTGATTCTGTTATGGTTGGTCTTTACTTTTGAAACAGGAAGCTCTTATGGCTGCTGATTTTAGGGAGTATAGCCCTAGAGTTCGGGAGTCACTCTCTTGTTGGAATCCTGATTCAATTGGCTTTAATCTCATTGAGCATGTGCTCTCTCATATTTGCCGCAAAGAAAGGCCTGGTGCTGTTTTAGTGTTTATGACTGGTTGGGATGACATAAATTCTTTGAAACAACAGCTTGAAGCTCATCCACTATTGGGAGATCCAAGCAAAATTTTGTTGCTTGCATGCCATGGTTCTATGTCTAGTGCAGAACAGGTTAGTTCATGGATCCTCTCTATGAAATAGTTGTTAAATTATTTGTGCAGACCATCATTCAATTATGTGGCATAATTTTATGGCTTTCCTAATAATTTATTATATGCTAAGTGGAGTTCACTTTGCTGAAAGGTTGATCTAGGACATAGAATCACAGATTCTGTGTGTGTGTGTGTGTGGAGGCGGTTTGGGCGGGGGTTGACGCCTGATGGATGCTGTTATGCAGCTTTTAGAAATCTATAAACTTAGTCATCTTAAACAAATCAGTTCATGTTAATTCTTAGAATTCAAATATGTGGATATAGGAAAGAAAGCCTTATTCTAAATTTCTGGTTAAGCATTTTCTAGCAATACCTAGTTTTTCTTTTCCTATAGAGCATCTCTTATAATGCTACCAAAATTAGGCATTTTCTGACATCATTGCAGACACATCACTATATTCCTTCCTCACTTTCACCACAGTGGCGGCATAGACCTAAATGGTCATATTGAATACTTGGGAACCATCACTTTCCTAAATATAATTTCTTGCTGACATTATTGTGGACCTCACTGTCAAACTCATCCAAAGTATAGAATATAAGAAAAAAAAGAGGAAAGCAGAAGTACAAAAACCAAAAAAGGTAACTAAAATAGTGTATTAAATTACATATCGAAGTTCTTTATTGCAGTATTACTCTGCTGTTGATGTATAATTGGAAATGAACCTCTGCTGTTATGCTAGACAAAATGTATTTATTGTTATTATTACTCCCTCCGTCCACGAAGAGTGTTCCACTTTTGCCATTTAGGGTGTCCACAAAGAGTGTTCCACTTTCCTCTTTTGGCAAATACTCCACTAACACATGGTGGGCCAATACTCCACTCACAGAATTCCTCTTACTTTTTATTAAAACCCGTGTCATCCACAAAGTGGAACACTCTTTGTGGACAGAGGGAGTATTATTTAATTCTAATGTGAGAACTGAGAAGAACATGCAGAACTCGATACTGTTATCATTTAATAAATTTCACTAATGCTCACTGTTTTAATTACCAGGATACACTAACTGCATTATCTTTGTTGTATGATTGTAGCTTTTAGAAGCCATTTCTTCTGAATTTGTCACTGTCACCTTTTAGTCTCACACTATTTCCTATCATAATGTACACTAACTGCATATAAGATTGTTCTCTTTATTCTACTTACAATGATTTATGAATCAGACATGCAGATTTTGAAGTGAGTTGTTATTCACTTGATAAATTGAAGCTTTGGTTGTCATAAAATCATCAGAGATAGAATTTAAATATGCCTTTCCACATTTATACATATAACATAACTAGGTGCCAGAGTTCGATCTGGCTAGTTATTTAGCCTGTCCAGTATGTGAAAGAGACCACAAATGCGAAGCATTTAAGGAAGGGAGGATGGACTGGTTTTATTATTGGTTATTTTCTATCATGTGGATTGACATGTCCAGTATGCTATTTTGACCACTTTATATCTTCAGTTATTTTCTTTGAAGGAGTAATTTTTACTGATACATAAAATTATGAAAATAGTGCAAGTTATCGAAATCAAATGTCATTGAACTTTAAACTTTCAAGTTTCTCTTATTTTTATTAAAAAGTTTTTTTTAATGTATTTGAAGGATTAAGATTGAGACCCTTCAAATCTATTGATTTATATGTTCAAATTTTCTCACAACCTGAAAATACACAAAGTTGAGTTCCAACTGTAACAAATAACTACATTAAGACAATTGACGACTAAACTTGTCCAGATCACTTATTTCTCCGCACCATTTTATCTAAACACATTATTAATATTTCTCTTTTATTATGGTCGACAGAAATTGATTTTTGATAAACCTGAAGATGGAGTCAGGAAGATTGTTCTGGCAACAAATATGGCTGAAACAAGTATCACAATAAATGATGTTGTTTTTGTGGTTGATTGTGGGAAAGCAAAAGAGACTTCTTATGATGCTCTGAATAACACTCCTTGTTTGCTTCCTTCCTGGATCTCGAAGGCTTCTGCTCGTCAGGTATATCCATTACTCTAAATTTTAAATAGCTGTTTGATATGAAGCTGTTTAAAGAAATAGATGCAGTTAAAATATCAACATGGATAATTTTAATTTTATGCATCAGAGGAAAGGCAGAGCAGGCCGTGTTCAACCTGGGGAGTGCTACCATCTATATCCGAGATGTGTGCATGATGCCTTTGCAGATTATCAATTGCCAGAACTTTTGAGGACACCCTTACAGTCTCTATGTTTGCAAATCAAGAGCCTGCAACTTGGAAGCATCTCAGAGTTCTTATCCAAGGCCTTACAACCACCTGAACCTCTCTCAGTAAGCTTATCAATGCATTACAACTCACCCTTCAATCCTTGGCTGTGCTTAATCCAAGGTTTGTTGCTGTCTTTTGTGGTTGTCTTTCATATTCTTATATATTTATATATATATCTATTTCACAGGTTCAAAATGCTGTTGAGTATTTAAAGATGATTGGCGCTTTAGATGAAAAAGAAAATCTGACAGTGCTGGGTATATACCAGTTCTTACTAATAATATACAATCGTGATTTCTTATTTAGAGATTGCAAATCTCCGTTGCTTTGTAACAATGATATGCTTTCTTATTCCAGGACGACACTTGTCCATGCTTCCGGTTGAGCCAAAGCTCGGTAAAATGCTCATATATGGTGCCATTTTCAATTGCTTGGATCCAATAATGACAATTGTTGCTGGCCTAAGTGTTAGAGATCCATTCTTGATGCCATTTGACAAAAAAGATGTAAGTAGGCATAATAGTTAAGATGCATGCTTTAGTTCCTGTGTTAGTAGAGGTTGAGCATTGGACATTGTTAAAACAAAAGAACAGAAATCCTCTTAGCAAAACTGCTTTTGCCTTTCCTGTTTTACAATGTTTAATGTTCTCCCACTTTCAAAATTATCATTCTTCAATTTAGGGACTAGTTGCTGGTTATTTTTTACTAATATCAAATAATGATCTCTTACTGTGGAGTTCCTTGGTGTCTGATCACTACAAAAACGTCTACTAAGTTGTTTTCTATATAACTATATATATGTAGAATGGATCCAAGCAATTGTCACAGTTTTAACCTTTGTGTTTGGTGTGTTATGTTCTCTCTTTAGCTTCAACTTTGTAGAAGATAGTGAGGGTGTCAGTTAACTTTTCAGTTCTCAAGGGATAGTTCTCGGGTTTTGGACCCTGGCAAAAACTGGTGCTATTGCATTATGTTTTTGTCGCCTTAATTTTCTTAGGATAGCCTTGGGGGGTGTGAGGGGTTGGCATCTGAGCATGTCTTTCTTTAGTGAGTTAAATATATTTACTATGCATAGATCTGCAAGCCTCAACAGTGGCAAGAAATAAATATTTATTAGTTTAGCTTGTAAAAACATCAAGTAATAACGAAAATATAGATCCTTGCTTGGATTTATATTGTTCAACTTTTTATTATGTCAGTTCAATATGCTTTCTTGGTTTCTGTTTCATTAATTTTTCTTAATGAGTCTTTACATATCTACACTACCCGTTCAGGGAACATTCAGTTAACTTCAGTTGCAAGTTTAACGAATAACTTGGTAATTTCTTTTAACTTCTTCCAGCTTGCTGAGTCTGCAAAGGCCCAGTTTTCTGCTCGTGGCTTCAGTGACCATCTTGCCCTGGTCCGGGCCTTTGATGGTTGGAAAAATGCTGAAAGGGAGCAGTCTGGCTATGAATATTGTTGGAGAAATTTCCTATCTGCACAAACTCTCAGAGCCATTGATTCTCTAAAGAAGCAGTTCCAGTATCTTCTCAAAGATATTGGTTTAGTTGAAAATTTTGAGAGTTGTAACATATGCAGTCGTGATGAACATCTTGTTCGTTCTGTTATATGTGCGGGTCTGTTTCCTGGAATATGCTCTGTGGTGGTGAGTAAATTATTATTTTCTGGTCCCATTTCTCATATCCAATTTGTATACTGAAGTGTTTTGCTGTGAAGTTGGGTTAATCATGTTTTGTATCCCCAACTTTCAGTCTTTCCCAAAAAATCCCCATCATAAGTTTTCTAAAAAAGACCCCCCATCTTTCAGCATTCAACACAAAACATCCCGCCTTTCCGAAAAATGTCTCCAACCTACATTTCCAATTTTTTTTGTGGAAAACATTGAAAGATAGTTTCTTTTTTTCCTTTGGGATTTTATCTGGTACTAGTGTTTGGTGTAAGAACTAATATAGAGTGTATTGATAATTGATCCAGAACAAGGAGAGGTCGATATCACTGAAAACGATGGAGGATGGTTCGGCACTTTTGCATTCGGTGAGATAATTCAGCAAATATCATTACACACTTTATCTGATTGCATTATGGTTTTGATAATTTTATTTCCAAATTCTGCTTGTATTAATGAGTTCCATGTGTTCTTGTTCAGAATTCTGTGAATGCCCAGGAAGCCAAAATTCCATTTCCATGGCTTGTTTTTAATGAAAAAGTGAAAGTCAATTCAGTATTCCTTCGAGATTCAACTGGTGTATCCGACTCCGTGGTTCTCTTATTTGGAGGAAATGTTTCTAGCGGCGGACTAGTAAATCCTTGTTTTCCTTGTTTTTCATGATTGCTTCTTTCACATAATTGCCTTTATCTCATGCTATTTGCATTATCTTTGTAGGATGGTCATATGAAAATGCTGGGTGGATACTTGGAGTTCTTCATGAAGCCAGAGTTGGCTACTATGTATCTTAGCATAAAGAAAGAGCTTGGTGAACTTGTTCAGAATAAGGTATATTCGGGTTCTGGTTGTTCTATAGTCTATAAAGTATTTACTCTCATTCAGTACTTCAATGGTTCAACCTTTATCATGTCCTGCATCTTGCTTATGATTGACATATCTTTGCCATGTTATTTTTCTTTCTTCATCTAATCCCAACTTATATGACTGCAGCTCTCTAATCCAAAGTTGGACATAAAGAGTCACAATGAGCTTCTAACAGCAGTAAGATTGTTGGTGTCAGAGGACCGATGTGAAGGCAGATTTGTTTTCGGGCGTCAGATTCCAACATCTGCCAGAAAATTCGATAAGGAGATTGAAGTAGGTTCGAAAAACGTTGGGGGTAGTAATGCAAAATCTCACCTCCAAACCATGCTCGCAAGGGCAGGACACCAGCCACCTTCCTATAAGACAAAAGAACTAAAAAACAACAAGTTCAGGTCTACTGTCATGTTTAACGGTCTAGATTTTGTTGGCCAGCCTCGTGGCAGTAAAAAAGAGGCAGAGAAAGATGCGGCTGCAGAGGCTCTGACATGGTTGACTGGTGATAGCCAGTCATCTCAAAAAACTGTAGACTACATGTCTGCCATTCTGAAGAAAAGCAAGAAAAACCAAGAACATTCTGCTACAAGGTGGAGGTAGTTGTTTCTATGAAGTATATATCGATGGAATTGGACCGGTGCACCGCTATGAACAGATGGTCTCCATATTTTGCTGGTACAGAAGTTTTATATTCTTATTGGGTGGCGATTCTCTAACATAGTCAACAGCTCATTCTGTAACGTCTTGATGCAGCAGTTTGCCAGCATTATCTGTATATATTAGTTTCTTGTTGAGAGGATCTATTCAACCAAGTGGATACAACACCACAAATGGATTCTCCCATCCCCAGGCGAAGTCCTCCTGCCTTCTTGAACGTTCACGAGGTTGGTAATTTTGCACTTCCTGCCAATTTCAAGCATCCTATTTTAATCTTATCTGTTGCATGTGTAAGGTGGAGTTATGGCTATCCAGTGGTTGGTTGTATTTTATAGGATCCTTTGTATGAAAAGAGTAAAAGGTGAATAATACGAAGCATGCTTATTATCATTTAGTCGATTCGTTCCTAGCAGTAACTGAGTAGTATGTAATGAATTTGACTTCGGTATAGCAATATATTCGCAGTCATTATCAGGTTTTTGCACCAAACCAAATGAACGAGAATGAAAATTTCACATGGATAAATTCGATGTGGCAATCACGTGCTAGATAGAAGATTGTAACAAAAATTGCACACAATAAAGAATATATGAATTGCCTCTCCAATCTTTTTAATGTAATATATAATTTCCCATGAAGGAACTACAAAACCTAACTAGCTACAAACAAGCTCCATCGCTTCCAACAAAGTTCTCTTAAACCTAAATAAATCAATACTCACATCTTGATTATCCAAATAAAGAGATTTAAGCTCATTCCATCCCTTCCTTGGCAAAGCTTCACGATCAAACACCTCATTCCCAACCCCATATTTCTCAACCAACGAGCTCTCCCTCTCTTCCACTCTATACTCCAAATACCTCAAATTCATACCTTTCGACGGAATCTCATAACAATCCCTCGATAAATTCTCCAACCCGAACGGCACGATCTGTATCACAACCGCGTTTTCCGGTAGAAAAACCATGTTTGTCAGCCCTGCGCCGTGCACTGCGACCACCACGTCGAAACTATTCACAAATTCTGCCACAAACGAGACCCGCGATCCCAATTCCCTCACGCTCACGTTGAACCCCATGCTTCGTGCTAGCTCAGCCACGTCGTATTTGTTCCTCAATCTACGTGTCCTCTGCCTCGAGACCACGAGCAGGCGAGGGCGTTTGCCCTTGCAAGCCTCGACGAGGCCCCTCCCCAACGAGTAGGTTTCTCGGAGAAATTTGGTGAAGTCTCTCATCGAATAGTTTGGCACCATGGATTGATCTATGCCCAACTCTTTGTGGGATTTGAGCCCTACGATGATTCTTGGGAAACATAGTAGCTCATCTTGGCCGTCGACGTCGATCACCTCGTATTTTGAGAGGTTGTTGAGGATTGGTTTGTACTTGGAAATCCACCATGGGTTGATGTTGGCAACGAGAAAGTGTACATTTTTGTTGAATTGTCGGGAGGTTAAGTAGAGTGGGATGATGACGTCGGTGAAGTCGTGGAAGGGGTTTCCGGCATAGCCTCCGGCGGAGAAGACGACGGCCGGGGCGATGAATCTCCGGCCGCATGGTGGGATTATTGTGTTAGGGTTTTGGGTGTTTATTGTGAGATTTTGGATCTTTTTCATTACCGTTCTGTCCATGTTTCGGGCGTAGGGTTTTACGGTCCAAGTCGACGTCGTGTTGGGTTGTTGTTGGGTTGTGGCTATGAATATGGTGGATGAGTTGCCGTGAACCCTTATGTCACCGTTTATTTCGTAGACTTGTGATCTTGAGGTGGTGTGATTTTGAATGATTAGTGGCGTCACGCTCTCCACGTAACTATCTGGAATAAGAAAAAGAAATAGTGAGCACAAGTAGTGATAGAGCTACTCTTGAGCTATTCGGAGCTCAACTTGAAAAAAAACTAGTTCAAAGCTCGACTCGACAACCGACGAGCCTATTTTCGAGCTCTATAACATTAATTGTCGAGCTCGTCGGCCTTACGTACATGTTTGAATTCGTCGATGATGATGGAGCATGTTCATGAACTTTGTTGAACGAGCTTTGTTTACAAAAATGTTCACGAGCTTATTGAACAAGCTTGCTCTTGAGCATTGTACGTTCGAACATAGCAAAAAGTTATGCATGTCACTTAAACGAACCGAGTTAAAGCTCAAATACCAATTATAAATGAATACTAGACAAGCCAAGCTCGAACTAACATTATCAAGTACCACATAAGCCAAGCTCGAGCCAACTAGTATTCGGCTTGGCTCGGCTTATTTACATGTCTACTTAGAAGCAACGAGGAAGATAGGATTTTAGAAAAATAAATAGACAAATAATTTTTCGTATTTTGAAAATAAGTTTGAGGGGCGAAATTAATTTTCTAAGAAAGAGTTAGAGGGTGTTTGGCTGAGCTTATAAGCTCCTTAAAACAGTTTATAAGTTGTTTAGGAGCTTATAAGTCGTTGCAAAGTGTATGGCAAATAAGCTCCTCAACAGCTTAAGCTGTGAAAATAAGCTCCCCAAAAAATAAGTTGCTCAACCCCAACTTATTTTTTTTATAAGCTTATAAGCAACAACCAATTTACCAAAATAACCTTACTATGGTTTAATAATTTCATCATATACCTTTTCAATTTTATTTTTTTTAACTAATTTTTTTCTCTCTAAATTCACAATTTTTTTCTAGCTTATAAGCTATTTATCCACACACTTTGACAACTTATAAGCTCTTGCAAAATTGCATCTTATAAGCTCTTGAGCTTATAATCTCTTGAACTTATAAGCTCTTTAAGATAAGCTTAGCCAAACACCCTCTTAGTAAGGAATGGGGAATGTATTCAGTTCACTTTTTGTTTAGTAAGGAATGGGGTACTTGTTCTTTTAGTTAGAGAAATAGTTAGCTAAACTTGTAAGAATTTTTAGACAAAGGTAACACTTAGGGTGCGTTCTCTTTAATTGTAGAACTATATATCATAGGAATAGAACGGAAAATACCTTTAAGAAAATTTGCTTCTTTTTTGTTTCCTTATTTATAAAAAAGAACTTTATCTTTTTTTCTCTTCCTCCTTTTCACTCTAATGGAGAAAAGATATCATCACACCAATAAAAAGTGATAATATTATCGCCCATTGGAGTGAAAATGAGGAAGAAGACATGTTGAAATCCTTTTACTTGATAAGGAGGCGAAAAAAAAAAATATAAGGTGAGTGTTTTCTTTTTCCTCTTTTTTCATGATAATTTTTCAACCAAAGAGAACTCACCCTTATATGTTTAAAAGTAAATTTAAATGAGTAATATTTTAATTTAGGTATTAAAAAGATGGAAGAATAAAATGCAATTTAACTAGAAATTAAAATTGTCCGAACTATCGCCCTGGCCGCTAGGGGCTTGGCTTCAGGCCTTGTAGCAAAAAATGAGTTACAAATTACAATGGTACATGTTTAGCTCGAGTGGAAAAGCAGGATATTAATGAATAATAAATTCGAATTATTTTTCATACATTTGGATTGTTAACATATATATACCTCTGACATGACTTGAACACTCCTTTTCTCTCAAGACTTTTGAAAAAAAATACTCACTTTCTCCACCAAATTATTTAATATTTTGTCATTTTAAAATGTTAAACACTATAATGGACGAACCAAAATATTCTGGTTCGTCCATTATAGTACTTAACATTATAAATTTGTTATTTTGAGAATTTTTTAAATCCTATTTTTAATATCAAATATCAACATTATTAATTTATTTACATTAATATTAATTATACAAATGATATTGATGGATCTACATTTAATCACACATATTAATATCATTATTTTAACTCTAAATTAATTTTAAATACAAATTGAAATAGGACTCAAATTCCACTTACTACATATTTCTACTCAAAATCAAAACTCATTAAGGGGAGTAGAAATTTGCAATGGTGATGGTTTGACTAGAAAGACGTAAGTGGAGAAGATAATTAATTGATTAGTTATTCTAAATTTGTCAAACCAAAACTAATTAGATTACTGCCGACAATTGGAGATAAGAAGTAGCGTAAGATCGACACAATGATGAGGCCAATTGTTGCGGAAATCATATACGAAAAAATTGTCAGCTACAAATAATAATAATTCCCAACAACTAAGCAAATGATGAGTTCATGAGGCAGTCATCATGCAATTTACGAAATAATCAAGCAAAATGAATTAAAGTCTTACATGATTGTGGTGGTTCGCTTGTTTGTTTTGTGCTTATCATTATCATGAGACCCGACGCCATTGATCTCTCCAAATCCACTACACACAAATACATAAATCATATTCCACCTCTAAGCTATTATTATGCAAATTTATGTAATAAACATGTATGGCTAAATAAAGTTATAGCAAAATTTACCATGAAATCTCCAAATATCCATTTATACAATGTACGGAAGGAAATTTTTAGACCTTGCATATCAAGATAGATATATGCTAAAAGTTGGTGAATTGATGCAGAAATTTAAAAAATTGTATCACGAGGGACTCGAACCCGAGATCTTTGACCTCGGACATTACCCCTAACTCTACCAAGATACCTTTTTTTTATGTGACAAGTAATCTACATTGGCTATCCTGTCATAATAATTATACGCACTAGACAAATCAAATTACAATCTAAAATTATTCTAAAATATAAAAAATTAAAACTAAAGATAAAAATAATTGAAAATTATATTTCTTCATCGAAGCATTTAATTAAATTTTTATTTGATACACAAATTTCATGAGAGGTAATGATTTGACAGACATTAACTTAACATATATAAATGAATATCTTCTTCAATTTTCATATTAGAAATGTTTTTATTAGGTGTCGGAGAAATTAATATACATTCCACGAGCATTAAAACCTTATTATGGAATTGAAAAAATAAAACAATGAAGATTGATAGAATTGGGCTAACTCATTTGACATTGGGTTAACTCAATAGGACTATTTTCGATTCGAGTCAATCGGACTATTTTTTCCTTCCGATTAATTTTTTTGATCTAACCTTATTTTTCTCGATCTGTCTGAATCGACCCATTGATTTCAGGCAATATTGATTTTCCAAGACAAAACTCAACATGATCCACCATCAACGTAGCATTTCATATGTACGATATATTCTTCGAATTTATTAGCTTATAACTACTTTTTTAGAAGAGCATTAGCTTAATATGATAACACAGTAGTGATAATCCTCTCCACACGCGACAATAAGATTAATCTTGCCTTAGTTATAATGGATAAGGCCTAGCAAACGAGAACACATATTAACATAGATATCAATATAGAAAGGTAATTATGATATAAAAAAATTCATATAAGAAAAGAAAACATTAATGAATATATATCGCCTCATGCTGGTTTAAATATATAACATATAATAATGCCTTTTTTTTTTTTCCTTTTATGATAATTGTTTATCATAATAAGATCTAGGGATGTCAATTCAACTCGAATCCGACGGGTTGGTCCGAATAAAATCGAAAAATATAGAGGGTTAGGACTAAATTTTTACGACCTGAAACTAAAGCGGGTTACATGGACTGGACCGATTAGCCCGCAGATTATATGGGCTAGCCCGAATGGGTTGTGGATCATCCCGATGGGCTGGAGATTTAAAAAGAATTAAGAATAACAACATTGTCTAGAAATTGAAACTAACTTTTCATCAAACACTTTGTGTCATAATTTCGTCACAAAAACAATCATCTACCCAATAAAGTCTCAACTTTACAATTTTAATTGTATATGTATGATTACTTATTTGTTATAAGTATATAGTCTTCAAGTTACTTATACTCCTTACTTCTCATCATTTATTTTTCGCAATATTATTAATAAAGTTGCGTTTTTGTTCCGAAAATGGTAGGACTTGCTAGATTTTATATTTTTCAAGATAAAATTAATTCATTTTATGAAAACAAGCCAAATCAAATGTGACAACCTTAAATGTAATATGAGCCAAGTCAAATAAAACAAAGGAATACATCTTAAATAATTTTTAGTAAAGTGCCCAGCCCGATGGGCTAGCCCGAACAGATTAGAGTCGAGAAAAACTTATCCCGATTACCCCGCACCGAATAGCCCGACAACCCGATAAGGTTGACCCGATTGACGTCCCGTCTAAATTGATTTTAGTAAATATAACCATACTAATTTTTTGTCCTATCATCTTCTTATATATATACTAGTGTTATAAAAGTAAATGATATAGTACGTACTGACGGAAGAATTGAAAGAAATATGTAAAGTTATAAAGAAACATGAAGTGAAAGTGAAGTTGTGAATGTACTTACAAAGTGTTAATGGAGCAGTATAAGTTAGAGTGAATGCCATTAGGAAGCAACACATAAGAGCTCCCAATCCCATCCTTTTCTGTTCATACTCTCTGAAACTTCTCCCCATTATCGACTCTTTTCTCATTCTCAATCTTTTCACTCTTAAAAAGTACTTATTTTTAGTTACCAATTCCAAATCCAAACATTTATAAGAAAGGAAATCACTACTTTTGATTTTTAATCATAATGAGAGGTATATATTGCAATGCAGTTAGATGAGAGACGGCCATTTTTGCAGGCAAATTAATAGAATTGCTACCAAACTTTTGGTTAATTTCCTATATTAATGTTAATGCTCCCCACGATTGTTCATTACGTGTGTGTATCTATGTATATATTAGTAATTTCTCTCTCTCTCTCTCTTGTTGGTAGATATGAAAAGGACATTAATTAATTGGAGTTGACTCCGGGAAAAGTATAATTATTATCTAGGATTTACTTCTAATTGATTATTTTCCACGGATGAATCAAGATACATTAATTAATTATATAGAAACTTTTGTTCTTTTGGTTTTAGCACACAAGCTTTCTTTCTATACAATATTCAAAGTTGTATTACAAATTAAAAAAAAAAATAGGGTACATCGAAAAAAAATAGAAGCTTTATCATGAGCAAACTTTTGCATATAAATTTATTTTGATTCTAACATCCTAGAATCTCAATAGCCATTTTAAACTTTTATACGATATTCGACTGCAAGATATTTTATGAAAATCTCCTCAACGATCATACCATTGAAAATGATTTTGTCGTGTGAAAGTTCAAAACCACCCCGGGCCGAAAAAAGATACTCTATTTTGTGGGGGGTGTGTTGGCCTAGTGATAGGAAGTTAATGCCCGAGGCCAAAGATTTCGGGTTCGAGTCCCCCGTGACGCAATCATTTACAATTTCTGCATTTATTTACCAAAAAAAAAATATATATCCATTTTGTTTTTCTGCAATTCATATTACAAATAGATAACATATATCCTTACATGGTTGGGAATGAGTCAATGTGAATGGCGTAATAAGTTAAGGGCCTTAGCTAAAGTAGGTTTGAACCTACGTAAATCAAGCGTTACATTCTGTTGATTCAAATAAATGGACCACACTTGATTCCAACTCACATATAATTCTGGATTCCTCAAAATGGGATGATCCATTGAATATGTTTGTGTGAGAGAGCTCTCTTTGACCCCAATCTTGTATTCCAAATGCCTCAACTTCATTCCAGCAGAGGGGTTGCCAAAATCAAGCCTAGCAAATCTATCCACACCTCCAAATGGAATCACTTGAATCACGATTGCATCGTCGCGTAGAAACAGCATGTTGGTGAGCCCTGCCCCGTGCACGCCCATCAGCACGTCGCACGATGCCAATCTCGACACCCCTGCAGCCTCGGCCGTGACCACCTCGAACCCCATCTTTGCTGCCATTCTCGACACTTGCCGTTGGTTTGTTATGACCCTCGTGTGCTTTCTCGATATGATCATGAGACGAGGCCTTCCCCTGCCCCGTCTCCGATCCTGCAGCGAGTAGGCCTCTCTCAGGAGCCGCCTGATGATAGAGTTAAGGGAATTGAGATATGTGAAGAATAAAAATAACTATATTGAAAAAGTAGAAGGAAACTCTCCTCTTGCGAGGCCTACTGCACAATTTTCTAAAATAATCTAATACACTAACCCTAACACCTTGCTGACTACTCCCTTCGTCTCATATGAATTGTCCCATTTCTTTTTTTTTTGACAAAAGATTACACACAAAAAGCACATGGGTCCCATGTGGGCCACACCATCACACACTCATTAATTTTACTTTCTTAATCTCTGTGTCGAAAAGAAATGAGACAATTGACATGGGACGGTGGGAGTATTTAAAGACCTAACTAACTTGAGGCCCAAGTAATAAATTAACCTAAATAATTGAAGGAATTAAAAGATAACAATGACTAATCTTGATCTGTATGACCTGAAGCCGTGCATGAGTGATGGTGGGTGGATGATGAGCTCCTTGTGGAATTTGAGCCCGATTCGCATCTTCTTGAAGCAATGGACTTGTGAAGTTTCTCCATCAATGTCCAAAACCTTGTGTTTGGTTAACTTGTTGAGGATGTGTGTGAACTTGCCTATCCACCATGGCTTGTGATCACTTGCAAGGAACTTCGCTTCCCCTTTGAATTCGACAGAAGTTGCATACAATGGGAACAACACGTCTGCGAAGTCGTGGAAGTAGTTTCCTGTGAATCCCCCAATGGAGAAGAGTATTGCTGGCTGGCTATGATGTTGACTGCATTTCGGGGCGTTGCTTCCGAGTAGTGTCACTCTCCATTTCTTCACGCGGGACGTGCCCTTTCGAGGATATGGCTCCATGCTCCAAGATTTCGAGATTTTCGTGTTGGTTACGATGACTATTGTGGAGGACTTGGCTTCAATCCTTATATCACCTTCCATCTCACAATAGTTTGAGTTGTTTCTGCATAAACCACCTGAAAAAAAATGGACATGTAATTAAGATTTCATAGCATAGGATAGGATGTTTATATAGTTAAATTTTCTTTTTCATTACCCTTGCCGAAATAGGTAGATTTGATCGTCTTGTTGATGATGGCCTTATTTTGAGCTTCACTCGGACTCGGCAACTGCTTTATTTCATTTGGATTATGAACTGCTGTGATTTCAGTTTGTTGAGATGAGTAAATTTTGGAAAGGTATTAAAATTAATAGAACAATATATATATATATTAGACTTAATTTTTGGGTTGAGCTAAATGTATTGGTACCAATAGGCTTGATGTTTCTTCTGGTGCCATCATCAACCATATAGATATTGTTTGCCCCAACATTGACAGATAACTGCGTTTTCACACCGTCACGAACTGCAAAGAAGAAGAATATTAGTTAAAGTGAATTTGATATGCAATCTGATCAAATAATATTATTGTTTACCTGAAAAATTGTTATGTAGAGAATGGGATGATTTGGTGAGTGATAGGAAATGCAAATGAGGGTTGAAGCTTAAGGAAATGGAGAATGCAATGATGAAGCACAAAAAGATTGCACAACTTCCAATCCTTTTGCGTTCACTTCGACTAAAGCTTTTCGAAAATATGGGATCGTACATATTTACTTGGAAAATGGAAACAGAGTAGCTAAAGAGAGAACTCTTGATTAATTAATGTACTATTAATTTTAGGTGTTAATTATATATATAAGATGGAAAAGTGAGTAATGTATGAAGATGGCCATAAACCCAAGTTATAATCATAAGTCACACTTTTTAACGGAATCAGTGCAATTATGTTTGCTGAATTGAACAAGGATTCCAATGATGATTTGCGGTTGAACCTTTTGTAATGCCAAATATTAGGTGGCAATACTACCGCTACCTGTTTGTTTTTATTTGGTGCTATCTTATGTTGAAGCCACTAATTTCTATCTCACATCGATTTGATAAAGGGTCTTGATTCAATATATAAACTTGGAGTATCCTCCCCTCGTATAAAGCCTTTTAAGGGGGTGAGGGCCCATTTCTTATGGCATCAGAGCAGGTCCAAGTATCGATGGAGATTTCTTTGTTTGTGTGGAAGTGCGATGTTCATTCCGGCCCACACGTGTGGGGGTGTGTTAAAACCACCCATTTCTGTCCCACATCGACTTGATAAAGGGTCCTGACTCAATATATAAACATGGAGTATCCTTCCCTCTTATAAGGCCTTTTAAGGGGGGTGAGGGCCCATTTTTGCTATTTTAAAATGTCCACAAAGAGTGTTCCACTTTTATTGTTTAATAAAAAATTCTCATAATTCAATTCTTCCCATTTTTTCACTCACATAATTCTTCACTTTTATTAAAACTCGTGTCATCCACAAAACGAAAATTTTTTTTTGGACGGAAATAGTACTATGTAATTATGGTGCTTTGAAAGGAGAACTTCAACTAGAGCGAAACCCATGCATGTACAACATTTGAAATCCAGTGTATTCAATTTAGTTTCCCGCTTTCAATTATTTTACTGTTTTTCCTCTTTTGTTTTCAATTTTAATTTCAATTTCAATCTTGTTTACTTTAATTAATTTCATAAATATTAAATAGGAAGATTTATTATTTCATCCAGTTAAAGTGTATAACTATTGTATCATTTAATTTCACCTTTTCTTAGTAAATAATTCATTATTAAGGTTCATAAATTTAAAATTGAGGTATATAATTCCTTTTCAAATTCAAATTTTGTTAATGGTTCATAGTATTATACAAAAAATATATCAGGAAAAATATGTTCAATCCAATAACTTTTCCTCAATTTATACCTTCCTGGGTGAGAAAGATTCATTATTCAATTTTTCTTAATAAAATATATTCTCATCCTGGGTGAGAATATATAACTCGTGAATTGCACTGGTAAAATTAATACTCGTTCCTGGCATGGCAACAAACAATATCGAGACATAATTTTGGCAAAACACATCCTTAGATCCTTGTACTTTTACTTTTTATTTCAAAAGATCCTTGTACTATTTTTTTATATTAATAGGTCCTTCTACTTCTATATTTGACAGAACTAACGGTTTTATTAATTATTCTGTTAATTAAATAATATTTCTTCCTAGTTTTATTTAATTATTTTCTATGTCATATTCAAATTGGAAACTTTATATTATGTTCACAAACTTCTTCATCTTCTTCGTTTTCATTATCCTAATTAGATTACTAGGGTTTCCATTTCCAAGGCATCGTCTTTTCAAAGAACCAGAATTTAGCAACCAAAATTAGTTAAGTCGTAATTAATAGTAATACACAACACTTCGTTCGTCGCCATCTCCCTCTTTAATTGCAGTCCACGGTGTAACCTCAAATAATATACTCAAATTTCCATTGAAATGATAAAACATTGAACTGCAAATTCATCAATGAAGTTCTCTCTCAATTGAAGAAAATGATATATCCACTTCACAAATTAAATCGATTGCTCTGCATACGAACAGAGTAAGGAATCGAAAGAAGATGGGGAATTGAAAGATAAAAATTGAGAAATAACAGACACGCACGGATGAAGACATAATTAAAAATTGAAGATGATTTCATCTATATACGTGAAAGAATTCCAATTAGGATATGGTATGGAATTAAAATTAGAAAGACGTGTTATTTAGTTAACAGAAAAGCTAATGGATCCTGATCCGTTAGTTCTATTAAATAAGGATTAAATTATATTAAATATAGAAGTATAAGGACCTATTGAACCAAAAAATAGTACAAGGATCTCTCGAAATAAAAACTAAAAGTATAAGGACTTAAGTATGTGTTAGGCCCATAATTTTCTGAATATCGACTAATTAACGTGTGAGGTTATAATTCACAAGCGATTTAATTAAAAGTCTGGGCCTAATCCTATTTATGAACCCCAACCGTGCTCGCTAATTACTAACAATTTACAAAATACCAAGTCATGGGCTGGGCTTGATCAAGATCGATAATAATGGAATAGAGAACTAAATGATTCTATACTTCAGATCTTGTGTTCTCTTCTTCGACTCGCACAGAATAAGGACTTTGGATGATTCTGAAATTTGGCAGAGTTTCAGCTTGTGCGTTGAGTCGGTAACCTTCAAAGGTTGGGGAAGTCTTCTATTTATAGGCATCTTCAAAA
>JAYJMF010392567.1:0-24819 GCA_036873715.1 Salvia sclarea | reverse complement strand
CGAATTCCGATAGGGACTATCCGAATTTACCGAAATTAAATTCAATTTCAATTTAATTATAAATTTAATTTTAAAATACTAAATTAAATAATATATATAAATTTTAAGGTTATAATCTTTAATTATCAATTAAAACTAATAAATATATCATTTTTTTTTCTAAATATTGCAAGTTTTTTCAAAAAAAAATCGGGTAATTTTTTGGTCCCGTTCAGGAAATTCGGAAAATCGCATCCGGGACTGGGACCGGGACCGGAATTAAAATTTAGCCCATTTCGGGACTCGGGACTCCCGAAATCCCAAACGGGAACGAGATCGGGATCGGGATTGGGACCATAAAATTCTCAATTTTCGGGATCGGGACGGGCACCCGGTCCCGTCCCGATTCTCACCCCGAGGACTGCCGTTCTGGTTTGAATTTAGAAAATGTCTAATATTTGATAGTTTTTATTGCTTAAATAATGTACGTACATACAGATTCACTTTCCTAATATGATTATTACATGCTTCTTTCGGAAAAAAAAGATTCACTTTCCTTATATGATTTCATAATATGATTATTATATGCTTCTTTGGTTATAATAATTAAAAAAAAAGACATGATATATATTATTGTTCATGACAAATAAAAGAATACTGGTTCCATATACTATTAAATTCTAATTTTAGTTTTTGTAGATTAAATTACCTTTTATCCGTAATATAATTCAAATATTCATATTTATATATTCGATCGAATTCGAAAGTTGGGCCCACGAGGGGTTGTAAAACACAAATTGCAAAACACAAATTCGATTATAAACCATGTGACATAAAATACATAAGATATACTAAATAGACATTTGTAATGAAAAATAGAGGGAATAGTAAATAAACACAATTTCATATTCGGTCCGAGGAGGCTAGGCCTTAGCTTTGCCTTTGCCCTCGGCCTTAGCTTTAGTCTTTGCCCTGGCCTCGGCATAGACTGGAGTTGTGCAGGAGCTGGTTTGGGCTTGGTCCTTTGATCTTTGGCCGCTGGTCATACTATAAGATCGTGTGTTTAGGTCGCTTGACGACATAGATCTCGATAGAAATGTGGATGTGGTCAATCCCGTATAATGTGACTCAGTCTGACCTAGGAACTGTTGATACGGGTTCTTGTTATAATTAGGGCTGAGCTGGGCCACCTCGGACGGGGTCATCTTGCGTGCGACCATGTCGCCCCTGGCCAGGTCGAGCCAACCCATGTTGCGGCCTACTGCCTTCTGGCCCCGCGGGTCCACAAAACCGAGGCCTTTCTTCCCCCGACCTAGTGCCTTATTACCCCGGCCTAATCCGAACTTATCCTTTGCCATCCCCTCGCCTAGTGCCTTATGGCCCCACGGGTCAAATTCGAGTTTGGCCATAAAACCAAGGTTTTCCTTTGGCAACTCCGGTTTAGGGCCCAATTCGAAATTGTAGTGACCCCAGTCTAATTCGTATTGGTTCCTAAAATCAAACTTGTTCTTCTCCATCCTCGGTTTCAGATCAAATCCGCAATCGAAGCGACCCCGGCCAAATCCCCGCCCAACCCCATGCTTCTTCAAAAACTCCGGCTCCTGATTCGCCGGTCCTCGCTTACCCCCAACCTTTGGCTCCGAACCGGGTCCGAATCCGGTCCCGGCCGGTTTGAGCATTTTCATCACCCCCGAACCTACCGCACTGAGCGATTTCATCCCGTATTCGACACCGGACACAATCGTGTTCGTCACCCCCGATACCATCCCACCCTCCGCCGGCGGTGCCGGTGCCGGAGCCACGACCGGGGCCGGGGCCGGCGGGGTGATTTTCTTGCCGAATTTGAAGGAGAAAGTGATTTTGCCGCCGCCCTTGGATTTTCCGCCGGGTTTCGCGACGTCGTAGGTGACGGAGAGATATTTTCCGGCGTCGGCGCCGGGATAATTGAAAAGCTGTTTGACGGGGACGGTGAGCTCGCCGATGTCCTTGTCGGCCGACGACGAGCGCGCGCAGAGGAGGTTGAATTTGAGGGTGAGGCGGCTCGCCTGCAGCGCCGCCTCGTCGAGCTTGAACTGCTTCTGAAAGCTCCACCGGGGATTGGCGTCGCCGCCGCGATCGACCTCCGTCCGCGCCTCCTCCTCGCCGGGGATCGAAACGACGGCGTAGACGTCCATCTTTTTGAAGAAGTAGAGTTTCTTCAGTTTCCGCGCCGAGACAAGCTTGATGTCGAGATTTCGAAACGGCGACATTGCTGCGAAATTGGGAAACGGCATTGTTAGATGAAGAAGAGTGAGGTTTAATTTAGATAGTGAGTAGTGAGAGAGAGGCTATATATATAAAAAAGAACTATGAAATGGAGTGAGTAATTAACGTGTTAATTAACGGTGTTAAGAGTCAATATTAGAGCGTGTGGAATTTTATATATCTTTTCTCTTTTACTTAATTGGCGGCTCCGGAAAATATATACTTGAAATGAAAGTATTAGTGTTTGTAACTACTTTTTTAGGAAAGATGATCATTGTTTTGCTTATCAATTTAATATTTGCAGACAGTTTAATAGCATTTGATGTGCAAGTATTACCGGTCAATTTCTCTACCTAAAAGTTGTGAAAAACAAAGCTTAGTTCAGAGCTGTGTCCAAGTTTACGATAAAATAAATAAATAAAAGAGCTGTGTCCAAGTCCTTTCTGGCTCCTTGAATTTTTTATAAACAATTACTACTAATAGAGTATTTGAGTGGAAACTTCCAAAAAACTTATTTTCTAGTTTCAGTTTTAACGTGGATAGGGTAGTCAATTATATCTTTTAGTATATTACTATTGAGGTTTCGTTCCGTTCAAGGAAAATGATGAAAATTCAATATTTTCTCATCTTTTTCATACTTTTTTTTTTTATGTTTTGTAGGGTGGATAAATTTTCTCAATCAGAGAAAATTTTCTCCGGGCATCAGTCTTTTTTCCCTCCTTTTCACTCGAGGCTGAGGGTAGGGCTTGAAATTCGTGCTTGTCGGGTCACTATCGGGTCAACACGACACGACATGACACGATAAGGCCAAACACGAACACGATCCGTTAAGAATATGCCTGACACGAACATGAACGTGAACACGACACGAAAAGCATAAAAATGAACACGATACGAACACACACGAACACGAAGATGATACTATATTTTTCGTGTTGACACGGTACGATAATAACACGAATTGAGACGAAACGATAAATTTAAAGAAAAACTAAAAAATAAATTGTAATTGTATTTTTTATAGATTAAATTACTTTTTGTCCATAATGCAGTTCTTCGTATTCTTCATATTTATATATCCGATCGAATTCGAAAGTTAAGGTTGTAAAACACAAATTCCATTATAAACCATGTGACATAAAATAACATAAAACAAAATTAACGGACATAGCTTGTAATGGGACGAAAGGAGTAGTAAAATAAACACAATTTTATATTCGGTTCGGGAAGGCTAGGCCTTAGCTTTGCCTTTGGCCTCTGCCTCGGCCTTAGCCTTATAAGCATCGGCATAGACTTGAGCTATGCTGGAACTGGTTTGGGCCCGGTCCTCTGATCTTTGGCTGCTAATCATACTCTGATACGATGTGCTTAGGTTTTCAGTCGACAAAGATCTCGATAGAAATATGGATGTGGTCGATCCCGTATAATGTGACCCTGTCTGAGCTAGCAACCGCTGATACGGGTTTCCATTGGGGGGGAGCTGGGCCACCTCGGACGGGGTCATCCTGCGTGCGATCCTGTCGCCCGAGGCCAGGTCGAGCCAGCCCATCTTGCGGTCCCCTGGCTTATGGCCCGGCCGGTTTAATCCGGCTTGGTCCAAAAAACCAAGGTTTACCTTCGGCATCCCCGGTTTAGGTTGATATTCGAAATCGCAACCCCGGCCCGGTCCCAGCCCGGCCACATACTTCTTCCAATCTCCGGCACCTGATTCGCCGGTCCAGGCTGACCCGAACCGGATCCGGTCGACCCGGCTGATTCAAACCTCTTCTTCACCTCCGATGCCACCGCAGTCACCCCGAAGCCACCGCAACAAGCGATTTAATTCCCAATTCGACAGTAGACGCAATCGTATTCGTCACCGTCGATACCGGCGGCGACGGCGATGGCGACAGCGTAGGAATCGGAGGTGGGGCGTTTTTCTTGCCGAATTTGAAGGAGAAAGTGATTTTCCCGCCGCCCTTAGATTTTCCATTGCATTGTAGCTCAAAAATATTTCTCCATTGCATATAGAATGTGAATGATCAGGATACGAATCACAATAATGAGAAGATATATAACTTGTAGTTTGGGAATAAAATCATCTATTTTAAAAAGATAACTATTAATATTATAAAATTAATTCTAATTCAGAAAGTTTATTTGGGCTCGATTAAGCTCGAACAAGTTCGCGAGGCTCGAAGTATTCAGTGAACAAAGCTCGACGCTCGACCCGATAATGAACGAACCAAACTTTAGCACGCGCCACTGTATTCGACTCAACTCGGTTCGATTAATTACACCCATGCATATAATTAAAGATATGGTATAAATATTCATTCATTAAAATAATAAGATTATTTTATTAAGTTTGCAAATCACAAACTTCATTATAAACCATCAAATGAACATAAAATAAACAATAGATAAATTACTAAAACATCAAATAACTAAAGACAATTAATATTTATTTCCATAGTGGGTACGTTTGGCGTTAGCTTTGCCCTTGCCCTTGACGTTGTTCATGGCCGGTTTTTTCACAACCCCAACCTTCTGCCCCGAACCGGATCCGGCCGGTTGGGCCGGACCGGGCGCAACGATCTTCACCATCTCCGACGCAACCGCACTAAGCACAGTCACCCCTAAGAACCCTAACCCGACTCCAAGCCTAACCGCTGCCCTCACAATTCCAAGCCCTTCCGCCGGCGGCGGCCCGAATTTGCAGGAGAATTTGATCCGGCCGCCCTTGGATGCTCCATCGGGTTTGCGGAGATCGCGAACGACGGAGTGATCCTTGCCGGCGGCGGCGTCGGGATTGCGGAGGAGCTCCTGGACGGGGACGGTGAGCTTGGCGACGAACTCGTCGTCGCCGGAGTGCTCGCAGAGGAGGTTGAAGCTGAGGGTTAGGCGGTTCGCCTGCAGCGCCGCCTCGTCGAGTTTGAACTGAAACTTCTCTTTCCACGTCGGATTGGCGTCGCCGTCGTGGTCGACCAGCGTCTTCACCACCTGATCGGAGGCGCCGTCGCCGCCGCCGGAGACCGAGACGAAGGCGTAGACGTGCATCTTTTTTATTAGGTTCACGCTGTTCAGTTTCTGGGCCGAGCCGAGCGTGATGTCGAGGGTTTCGAACGCCATTTTTGTGTAATTTTGGATGATATATTGAGTTAGTATGTATATTGATGTAGAAGAAAGAAGAAGAAGAGTGAGGGTTTTAGGTGGATAGGGAGAAAGAGAGAGAGGCTATTTATAGAATATGAAATGGAGAAACGAACGTGTTAATGATTTGAAGTCAAAGTGTGTGGAGTTACTTGGCGGCTTCCGATGAAGCAATCGTGCATGCAAATTTTATTCGATGAAAGTAGTTAGGACTTAGGAAGATACTATTGAAGAACCTAAAAATAATTGAACAAAAAGATATACACAGGGGCGGATCCAGAGTCTAACGAAGGGGTGGGCTGAAAAAATAACTATTTCGGCGAGTTAAATTTTTTAAATACCAAAAAAAGTTAATTAGTCCGTATAAGCCTAACTATCTGAGACTTTAATAAATAAAGCTCGATATAATTGTCTAAACTCGACAAATGTTGAAACTTAAAACTCTTGTATCGTTATCATAATTATATCATATCATGCTTATAATATCTGAACTCACGGTTTAATGAAACAATTATCTAGCCAATGAATTTTCGAAATAAAATTTCTTTGCAAACTTGCAAATATCATCATTGTTTAATAATTTGAACGTATTTTTAAGATTTATGGATACGATGAAAAAGCAATTTGATATAAAATAGTTTTATTTTAATTATTCTGGACGAGGCTAATTTTAATTCGAACACAATATAATACGTGAATATAATAAAAAATTTGGGGCTACACTGGATTGGAGCCCGATGCAGCCCCTTCATAAATCTGTCCATGGATATACAATACAATTGGAGACACAGAGAGATAAAATGATTTAGTTTACATACAATACTTGTGATTGTGATGTACACTGGTATATGTAGCAACATTTATTGTAATTAATTAATTATAGGTGATAGACACGAGTTAATATTAAGGATATTGGAGTAGTATGTACATTATTTATATGTGAAAATAGTAAGTTTTACATAAAATAATGAAGTTTTAGGTACGTAACAACCTACTATGGTACTATCATGACCGCATGTTTGGATTATCAGTTATCAGTTATCAAGTACAGCTCACTTATGGGTATAATTAATATAATAATCTTTTAGCTATTACACATATGTATAAAACACGCTATGATTTTTCTTATATATGACTAATGGTGGACTCGATCCTTATTTTATTTGGTGACAAAAAAGTCTAGTCTTTATTTATCCTAATTATTTTATTAATTTACACTAACATAAAAGCTTTAGAGCATGCGTCCAAATTTATGATAAATAAATAAAAGAGTTGTGTTCAAGTCCTTTCTGGCTCCTAATTTTTTTATAGACAAGACAACTAGGAATTGAGTATTGGAGAGAAAACAAGAAATTATTTTCTAGTCACTTTTAACATGGATCATGTAGCTATTCAGTATAAAATACTATCTTTTACAAGTTATTAATCGTTATATCTGGGTTGAATTTAGGAAATGTCTAGTATTTGATAGTGTTTCTCGGTATGTAAATAGTTTGGGATTTTTATGCTACGTGTTTTGATTCCTTAAATATTGCACATATTCACTTTCGTAATATATTTATATGTCTCTTTTGGACTGCGTTGTGTATACGGGATAATTCGAGGGTTGTAAATAAACCAAACTAACCTGTGAGCTCTTCGAAACTTAATTCGATAAAAAATTGTTCGAATTTATTTAATGAAGCTCGTTAATTAAACGAGCGAGCTTGAGTATAATAGTATTCAGTTCGTTAACTCGTGAAGTTATTCTTATTGAAAATATATAGTAGTAGATGTGACCAATATTAGATACTATAATTAGTAATAATGAAACTTATGTATCTAATTAATCAAATTGATTTGTTATAGAAACTAATTAATACTCCATTTTCAAATGGAACGATTAATACGTTAAACATAAATCCAAATTAAAAATAGTTTTCTATTTGGTGGAATTAAGCTCGAATAAGATCGCGTCGCTAGAAGTATTCACTGAACAGAACTCGACGCTCGACTCGTTAATAAACCAACAAACTTGAGTAGGACAGTGTATTCGGCTCAACTCAATTCAATACAGTACCCCTCCAAATAAACAAATTAAGCTACTGTAATTGAATTGAGTTGATGGTTATTAGTGATGGTATTTGCACTTTTAGCCACAGTTTTTACTGTCACTAAAAGTACTTTTTCTTGTAGTGCGATATGAAAATTCATTCATTAAATTAAATTATAGTTCTTGCAAATTAGTCCCACCCGAATTTTAAAATGATTACATTATTTTATTAAGTTTGCATATAAATGAATTTCATTATAAACCATCACGCACATTAACATAAAATAAATAATAACAATAGATAAATTTACTAAAACAGTAAATAAAACACAAATATTTATTTCCGTAGCGGGTAGCTAGTCTTGGCGCCGTTAGCTTTGCCCTTTGCGTTGTTCTTGGCCTTGTCCACGGCCGGTTTTTTCACGACCCCGGCCGAACCGGATCCGGTCGGCCCGGGTCCGGCCGGACCGGGCGCAACGATCTTCGTCACCTCCGACGCCACCGCACCAACCACAGCCTTCCCCAACCCGAACCCGAACCCGATCGCGCCCTTCACGAAACCAAACTCTTCCGCCGCCGGCAGAGGCGTGCCGAATTTGCAGGAGAAAGTGATCCGGCCGCCCTTGGGCAATCCGCCTGGCCTGCGGAGGTCGCGAGCGACGGCGTGGTCTTTGCCGGCGGCCGGATTGAGGAGGAGCTCCTTGACGGGGACGCTGAGCTCGGCGATGGCCTCGTCGCCGGCGGTGTGCTCGCAGAGGAGCTTGAAGTCGAGGGTGAGGCGGTTCGCCTGCAGCGCCGCCTCGCTGAGCTTGAATTGTATCTGCTCGCCGTTCCACCGGGGATTGTCGTCGCCTTCGGGGTCGACCGGCGTCCTGAGCGCCTGATCGGAGGCCCCGTCGGCGCCGCCGGAGATCGAGACGACGGCGTAGACGTTGATATGTTTGAAGTGGTGGGTTTTCTTCAGATCATGCGCCGAGAGATGGGTGATATCCAAAGTTCGGATGGCCATTGTTGTGAAATTTTGGATGATATATATGTTGAGTTAATATATTGGTGGAGAAGAAGAAGAAGAAGAAAGAGGAGTTAGGGTTTTAGATGGATAGGGAGAAAGAGGGAGAGGCTATTTATAGGAAAATATGAAATGGAGGAGAAACGTATTAATAATTATTGAAGTCAAAGTGTGTGGAAATTGGAATTACTTGGCGGCTGCCGAAGCAATCATGCATGCAATTTTATTCGATGAAAGTAGTTAGGAAATATATATACTATTGAGTATTGAAGCACCTGAAAATAATTGAACAAATAAATAATTGGAGAGAGATAGAGAGAGAGGGGGAGAATGATTTAGTTTAGATATATACAATACAACAGTACTAGTGATTGTGATGTTTGTTGTACACGAGGGATATATGACTATGTAGTTAATATATATATATATATTTTGGTAAATATATGTGGTTAATACATTCACTACTTGCAAAGTATATAATTTGATATTTGTAAGTTGCATTGTATATGAAAGAAAGTTTATCATATACTACTAGGATATACCAGTTGCGGAATTCTTTGGATCGAAAAAAGATTTTGTTATCAGCTCAATGCTATTTATCCATTTAATTTTCCAATTGTGAATGACTAGCTAGCATACAGATCTCAATACTTAGATAAAAAAATGTTATACTCGTTGGAAGTATTTGTGTTTGTAATTAGTTTTGTAACAAAATGCTATTTTTAGATTCTTTTTGTTTTAAAAATACAAGTGATGCATATATATATTTAAGGGTTAATTATCACTTATCGCCTAACCTTTGTCCGTATAGTGATTTTATGGTCTGACCTTTCAAATATTACAAATGTCGCACGCAGTCCGAACTACTACACAATCAGAAGGTGGGAAAATGCACCGCAAGCAGATGAGATTTTATAAAAAGACCACTCACAAAGAAATTTATTTGGGTGCTTTAGCTTTAGCATTTTGCATAAGCCTCATTAGCGACTATATATCTAGAGTCTTGATGAGCAATAATATTCCATCTGATTAATTTAACCACAATGGGGTGTAGCTATACGCGGCACTAACTTGGGTTTTATTGAATTAAAATATACTTTGTATATATGAAACTAAAAATAGTCCGGCTGCGAAATATACAATATTTATATGTGAAATTAGTAAGTTTTTTGCATAAAGTAATGTAGTTATTAGGTATGTAACAACCCACTATGGTTCTATCATGACCGCAGTTTTGGATTATCAGTTATCACATTAAGAAACAGCTCACTTAGGGGAATAATTACTATAATGAGCATTTATCTATTACACATATGCATACACACTACGATTTCTCTTGACTGTGACTAATTAATTATTTTCATTATTAGAACAACTATTAATGGTGGAATTCTTATTTTATTTGGGGAAAAAAGTATGAATTTTTATTTTATTTTAAATTTTTTTTTATACCGCGGTGAGACTAATTAATAAAGTAAGTCCCTTGTGTCGAATTAATGCCCTACACTTGATTGCTGGAGACTGGAGTGTTAAATAAATGAACATAAGTATTTGCAAAATATATTGATCATATTAATTAAACAACATTTACATTTGTTTTAAAGTATGCGTGTGTGTTTCTACTTTTCCAAATAAAACGGGGTAAAATCAATTCTACAATATTAAATGTGTATAGCATGTGTGACTTAAGATCACTAACAAGTTTCATTTTTAATCATACAATTGAACTAGTCGAGGAGAGGGATAATTCAAATGGCTAATATTGTCTTCGTCCCGTTAATGACGGTTAGATTTTCTTTTAGGATCGTTCCATTTTTAATGTCCCATTTTTAATCTCTCCGTACCCCATTTTTTTAAGGTGTTATTAATTTTCGTATAGCAATTGTTATTATGTAAATAATACATGACAAAACTTAATAACTCGATAAGATTAGTATAAAATTCGAAAAAATATGTACAGTTCGAAGAAAGACGAAATATATGACTCACAAAGATTCTCACCTAATTTAATTAGAAAACGAGAAATCCAAAGAAACAATATAAATTACTACAAAACAATAAATATATACAATTATCTATTTTCGGTATGCATATCAGTCTTCAGTCTTCACCATAGCTTAGCCAATGCCCTTACCCCCTTACCCTTGCCCTTAGCCTTGGCTGCGGCCTTCTGGTCCCAATTATACATGGGCCGGTCCCCATCCGGCTCGGGTTTGGCTCGGGCCCTTACGAAAACCGCATCATTGGCCGGGTTATGTTTATACTTCGGCCACGAACCGGGTTTAATCATCTTCACCGCCTCCGAATTAGCTAGCACACGCGCCCCGGAAACCGCCGCAGTAAGCAACTTTGCCCCAAATCGAGACCGGTGGCCATCGCGTTCATCACCTCCTCCGCCACCCCCGGCAGCGGCGGCGGCGGAGGGGTGGTTTCCTCGCCGAATTTGAAGTTGAAAGTGATTTCGCCCTTGGGTTTCTGGACATCGTAGGTGAGACGGGGAACTCTGCCGGCGGCGGGGGCGGGACGATCGAGGAGGTCTTTGACGGGGACGGCGAGCTCGGCGATGGCCTTGTTGGCCGAGGAGGAGCGCTTGGAGAGGAGCTTGAATTTGAGGGTGAGGCGGTTCGCCTGCAGCGCCGCCGCCTCGTCTAGCTTGAACTGCATCCGGAAGTTCCACTCGGGATTGGCGTCGCCGGCGCGACCGACCGACGTCCGCGCCTCCTGATTGTCGCCGGAGATCGAAACGACGGCGTAGATGTTCATCTTCTTCTTTAACCAGTTGACGTTCTTCAGTTTTTCAGCCGATTTAAGCGTGATTTCGAGAGTTCGAAACGCCATTGTTGTGGAATTTGGAGGATTGAATATTTTGGTGTGGGAAAAGAAGAGTGAGGTTTTAGATAGATAGATAGAGAGAAGCTATATACTCCCTCCATCCACCATAATTATGCACCATTTGACTCGGTGCGAGTTTTAATAAAATGTAGTTTACTTAAGATGCGGTGGAGTATGGTCCCACAAAAAAATATTGTTAAGTGCAAAAGTAATGTTAGTGGAGAATACGTCCCATATAAAATTAATGAAAAGTGTAAAAGTAGTGTAAATTAATATTAAAGTGGGGGTAATAAAGTAGAATAGAATGTGGGGCCATTTCCAAAAATAGGAATGCATACTCTTGGTGGACGTCCCAAAATTGCAAATAGTGCATAATCTTAGTGGACGGAGGAGTATAAAATATGTAAATGGAGTAATTAACGTGTGAAAGATTGATGAATTTGAAGTCAATGTGTGTGGAATTACTCGATCGGCGACTTCCGAAGCTATCTTGCATGCAGTTTACTATTCAATAAAACTGGTAAATTAGCAAAAATACTATTTATATATGAACCTGAAAATAATTGAATAAAAGGATATATACTCATAAAATTGGAGAGAGGGAGAGAGAATGATTTATAATAAGTTTACGTGTAATATTATGAGGCAACTATTAAAATAATCATTTTAATATCGATGCTACGACTTTTGGTAAAATTCTATGATATGATTACCTTGGGTCGGAGATCCTTTGTTTTTATGGTTATTTAAATTAAGTTAATTTGTTATGAGACTCAAACTATCGACTTCGTTTAATTTTCTTATTGGTGGAGTGCCCGAGTAGTCGGCCCTCTTGGACGCTTGACCAAAGGGACCCATGTAGTAGTCGTTTAGTAACAACCTCATGTAGTGTGCCGGTCGATCGGTCAACTCCTTTTGGCGAGTTAGACTCTCTAATTCCTCTATCCTTTACTTGCTTTTGAGTTGTAGTAGGATATTCCTACCTTAGTATCTGTTGTCAGTTATCTGACTGTTCGACCCCTATGTATTGTAGCCGGTTGTAAACGACCAACAAGGTGTGCTGATCTTTTGGACTTTGAAAAAATGAAACATTCCAAATAAATCAACTACCCAAATTAGAAAATGAGAAATTGAAAGAAACAATATAAATAACAAAACAATAAATAAATACAATTATCTATATATTTTCAGGCTTGGCCTTAGCCTTAGCCTTGGCCTTAGCCTCAGCTTTGGCCTTAGCCTTGGCCTTTGCCCTAGCCTCAACCTCAACCTCGGCTTTCGCCGTAGTTGTGGCTGAGCTGGTCTCAGCCTGGTCCTTTGGGTTAAGAGGGGTCGTAAGATTCTGATATGTTGTGGTTAGCCCAGTCATAGATTTTGTCAGAAATTCAGATGTGGCCCCGGCCCCACTCTGCCAATATTCGGTCGGCCAGGACTGGGTCCCGGTCCAGCTGGTTGGGGCCACTTCTGGCTTGGCCGGGGCAACCTCTGGCTTGGGTTTGGGCTTTACAAAAACTGCATTAAATTTACTCTTTTGCCCCGGATCGGGCTCAACCATCTTCATCGCCCCCGAAGCTAGCGCTTTGGCTCCCGAAGCTAGCATATTCGCCCCCGAAGCTAGGGCATTCGCACCCGAAGCTGCCACAGTGAGCGATTTTTTCCCCAAATCGAGACCGGTCGCGATCGTCTTCTTCACCTCCGCCACCATCCCCGGCGGCGGAGGGGGTGGAGGTGGAGGAGGCGGAGGAGGTGGGGCTGTTTTCTCGCCGAATTTGAAGGAGAAAGTGATTTTGCCGCCGCCCTCGGGTTTCTGGACATCGTAGTTGACTGAGAGATCTTTGCCGGCGCCGTCGCCGGCGATATGATCGAGGAGCTCTTTGACGGGGACGTTGAGCTCGCCGATGTCCTTGTCGGCCGACGACGAGCGCTCGCAGAGGAGCTTGAATTTGAGGGTGAGGCGGCTTGCCTGCAGCGCAGCCTCGTCGAGCTTGAACTGCTTCTGGAAGTTCCACCGGGGATTGGCGTCGCCGCCGTAGTCGACCCGCGTGCGGGCTTCCTGCTGCTTGGAACCGTTGTCGGAGATCGAAACGACGGCGTAGACGTCCATCTTTTTGAAGAAGTAGAGTGTGTTCAGTTTTTTCGCCGATCCAAGCGTGATATCGAGAGTTCGAAACGCCATTGTTGTGAAATAATTTGGGTAATTGAGTTAAATGGATGATGGTATAGAAGAAGAAGAAGAGTGAGGTTTTAGAGAGAGGGAGAGAGGCTGCATATATATATATATAGACATATGAAATGGAGTAATTAATTAACGTGTGAAGGATTATTGAAGTCAAATTGTGTGGAATTACTTGGCGGCTTCCGAAGCAATCATGCATGCAATTTTGTTCGATAAAATTAGTTATAAAGAACACTATTGAAAAATGTAAAAATAATTGAACAAATTAAAAGATACACATACGAATATGCAATTAATTGGAGAGAGAGGGAGATTTAGTTACATGCAAATTAACTTGTGTTGTACAAGTGTATATACGATCAATATGTGGATTTTGAGGTTAATTACTTGATACTCACAATTTGTAGGATATTACATATGAATGTGACTTTATAAACACAAATATTTGCGTTAGGCAGATCGTTGCCCGCTCCTATTCTAAGTCATGAGTCGAGCGAGGGGGAGCCGGAGGCGAACTCGGAGCGAGCCGTACGTACAAGCATAATTGTTGCCGGTCTCATTATCTATATTAGTTAGGCCGACCTAACGTAAATATATCTCCTTTTGAAATGTCTCTTGATAGCGATGTCAGGTTTTCATGATTCGAAAACAATGTAGCAATAACATTTGTGCATTGCATGAAGGTAAATGATTTTCTCTATTTCCTAAAATGCGAATTACCACAATACAAATTTCAATACTGAAAATGAAAAAATATATATATATATATATGTAGTGATATTCATCGTAAGTATTTATTAATATGTTTAGAAGATGAAATATATTAAAATATACAATAACACGCGTAGAGACGCCTAATTGGGTTTTACTGAATAATTAGAATATGAAATATATTAAAATATACAATATATATACGTGAAAATAATAAAGTTTACATAAACAATGAAGTTAGTTACATATGAAACCACTATATATTACGACCGCTTTATCGGTATTAATATAATGATCATTTTGACTGTCATTGGCATATGCATACACACTTGACACTACAACTTCATTTATATGTATATAACAAAGTTTCGTTAGAACAACTATAATGGTGGACTTCTCTTATTTTATTTGGCGAGAAAAAGTATAGTCTTTTATTTATTGTCCCAATTATTGTAAATTTTACACTAATATAATGGACAAGTTGATAAAGTATCAATAGACGTGAAGGCGCCCAGACTAATGCATTAATTAATCTCCTGTGTCGAATTAATGCTCTGCCTCTCTACACTCGACTGTTGAAGTGTTAATTAATAGTAATACATGATTATTTGCAAAATATATTGATTAAATATGATATTTGTTTCATATGAATTTGTTCATTACCATATTGCAGATTGATTAACAACAAATTAATGAGGTAGTTAATTCTACGTTTTTTCAAGCAGGAACAGGGGGGCCGGCAAAGTTCCATGTTAATTAAATGTGTACGCGTATGTATAATTGATTAATTGATTTCGTAATTAGCCTTATGATAATTAAAAGTTACATTTTAAATCATAATAAGAATGTACTGATGATAACTAAAGAAGAATAAAAAAAAAGTACTAGCTAGAATACTATTCTTTTTATAAATTAAATCACCCCAGCATTGGAATGGACTACAAATGTTATAATCACACTAGCTGGGATACATTCAGTATAAATGTGCTCCACCCAATTACATTAAAATAAGTCAAATTGATTTATCTCATATCTAAATATTATTTTCTATTCTCATCAAAAAGTGTTAAATAATACACGAGAAAATTTAATAAATAGTTTTGGAATAGGTATATCCGTATATGTAACATATTTGGCGCCTTCCAACTTCGATAACTTGATAGTGGCGAACGTCGACGAGAAGTTTTCCTGCAATGCTTATCCAATTACAAAAGAAACTCAGTTTCTACATTGGGAAAAAATAAATTTATAATATTACAAAAGAAAGTTTGATTTCTTGCACATTGTACATTACAAATATAGAATTGAAAAAAAAAATTGTCAATTCTTTTGCATCAAATTGATATGTATACATGTATTTATATATTCTATTGTACTGTTACCCACCAGCTGACTTTGAATATATGACAAACTTTACCTAAATTGCGTTTGATTAACTAATTAATTCATCACGACTACACTTTCAATTTAATTAAAAATTAATCAAAATAACCAAATACTCATACCTTTAATTAGGAGGTGTTTCCAGTTCTCATGCTTCTGTCGTTTTCCTGCTTATCTATAAAAATGATAGAAAAAATTCCAATCAAACTAAATCAAAATCATTTTAATACATTCTCATTTATATTGATTGAAAAAAAAAAAGATATAGTACCATATATACGTTTCAATTTTGTGATGGGAAAGGCCTTTTTTTAGGGATGTATTGGGAAAGGCTCAATTGCATAAAATTAGAAAGAGTTGACATGTATTTGCAAATTGAGTAAAACTTCGTGATCTATTTTGTAATTAACCCTAAATTAGCAAGAATTCAAACATAATCTCACCTAAGACAACCGCAGCATCCATGACGATTTGAACGATTTTCACCGTCGAATTCGCCATCACCGAAAAAACATTGCTCCAATCCGTCCCCGCCGCCGCCGCCGCCGCCGCCGGATTCGACAAGCCCCTTTTCCCGCTGAATTTGTACGAAAAGCTGAGCTGGCCTTGAGGCCCTCCGCCGTGTACCATAACCGGAATGCTCGTGCACCGCCACCCATCGGCGGCGCCGGCGCCGGCGGGATCGTCGAGGAGCTCCTTGGCGGAGATCTTGGCCTCGCCGACGTCGCTGTCGCCGAAGTAGCGCTGGCAGACAAGCTTGAAGTGGAGCACGAGGCTGTCCGCCTGCAGCGCCGCCTCGGCGATTTTGAACTTCATCGGGAAATTCCACGCCGGATTGGTGTCGCCGTCGTGGTCGACAGTGGATTTGGATTTGTGATTGGAGCCGGCGAGGCTGTCGGAGAGCGAAACTACGGCGTAGACGGCCATCTTGCCAAAGTATTTCACTTTCCCCAAATCCGTAGCTTGCTGAAGAGTGATCTCTAGGGTTCGTTGCTCCATTTTTTATTAAAACTCAAAACTCGGAAGAGAGAGAGAGAGGGAGAGATTGGAGAGTTTGTTTGGAGATGTATGAGAGAGAGAGAGAGAGAGAGAGAGAGAGAGAGTTGAGAGAGATATTGGAGTGTTTGTTTGGAGATGTATATATATAGGCTGGTGAATTGCTTAGTATATATATATAGGCAGTTTCGCAGTGAGAGCAACTTAATTGCATGCATGAAGATGAAGGTGCTTCGAAATGATTCTCTCTCTCTCTCTCTATTATTAAATTTTTGGTGCTTCGAAAGTTCAAACTTGAAAATACCAACATACCACTTGCCGGCGAGGTTGGTGGTATTTCTGCTTAATTTATAATTATGTGTGTTTTATACTGAATATAATTATATTATGTGCTTAATTATAGATTAATATTGTCAAGGTGTAACTCAAATGACAAAGTTGAAATTCATAAATTTCTTTTCAAGATGGTACCATTGGTTCAAATCCCACTAATTAAGAAAGTGAAATATATCAATTTTCACTACTTCACTGCTTTTTGTGCGTTGTCAAGTGAAATTAACCACAAAGCCAAACAAGAAAAATATGTAAAAATGAGTAGTTATTCAGTGGGTGTTGTCAAGTCACGGATTTCACTCTATACGACCCAAATTAGTTGGATTTCCATTCGCATAGCCGGACTCATAATATTTCCAGATGCTAGACGAATTAATTTGTTTCCATTAGCTCATCATTTCATAAATGGGTGTATTAATTTGCACCATTAGTTTAGAGGTTAAACTAAGTGTTCTTGCACTCTGGAGTGTATAGAATCATTCTGATGGAATTAAGATGCAATTGCAGAGTACAGATGTTGTCTATATAGTAATAAATTAATGCAATTTGGAGTGTTGGTGTTTGTGCATGTATGTTACTCCCTCCGTCCGTCTATACTTGGCACCATATTTTTCGACACGGAGATTAAGAAAAATGGTGTTTTGTGTGTAAAGTGGTGGAACTCACTAAATTAAAGGTATTTTTCAAAGTAAAATTATTTTCTTTTTTGGTATGTACCATTATTAATGGGACAACCCAAAATGGTAAGTGTGCCAAGTATAGTGGGACAGATGAGTATTATAGTAGTACTAGCTAGGAGCTACAAGGAAACAGTCAAACTAGACAGAGGAACTGGTCAAATTAGTGACTTAGTTATTATATAATTACAATTTATACTCGACTTCGTTTGACTCAAGTCTGTTCCATATAATATTCGGGCATGCAGTTACCCAGTAAATAATAGTATAATTTATTTTCAAAAGTATTAATGATATTACAAGTTGTTCCTACGAATAATGGGTCAATAACATATATGTTATAAATTAAATATGTAAAATCAATCAGCTTGCGATCTTGTTCCATGAAATCACAGGTTCACAGGCATTTTGCATACTATTTCATATTTACGCACATAAATTATATATTATGTACCAGAGCGTGGTAATATTTCACATTACAACACAGTAAAACATAAAATATTATAATACTATAAATAAAAAAATCGTTAGAATAAACTCTTTGCAACTTTTTTTTAGAACAACGTCCGGCAACCATTATTTAAATACATTCTCGATAATCAGCGATGTTTCTTGAAATAAAAAAATTTAAAGATAAGTTGATTTTTATTTTTATTTTTCATTAACGTGTGATAAAGATACTCATTGAACACTTGAAATTATGTTAAGTTTTTCGACCTCAGATAATGAATCATTGTTTTTCTAATTATATATATAAATTGGACCTTTTCTCTGCACAGATAAGTTCGACTTCTTCTCCCCTTCAAGTGGCATAAGGTGCTACTTTGAAGTTTTGAATTTCGACCATTTAACTACCATTTCCAAGCAACTTCATCTCCCTCAAAAACAAGTTTACAACTTCTTAAATATATACATAAAATACTTATAAAAATTAATTATTTACGGTTAGCTAGTGGATCACTGCCTCTATATATATCTATGAAATTAATTAACGGTTACAAATTACCAACCTATCTTTTCCCATTCAATCTCAATCAATGAACAACACTGAGCGCCGAACTCTCGAGATCACGCTCGAGCACGCCGAGGATTTGAGCAGCGCGAAGCTCATCGGCAAGATGGCGATCTACGCCGTCGTGGCGCTCGCCGACGAGCACAACGACGCCATGAGCCTCGAGCGCAAGTCGCCGGTGGACCACGGCGGCGACACGGCGCCGACGTGGAACTTCGCGATGAATTTCAAGGTGGACGAGGCGGCGCTGCGGGCGGACTGCCTCGCCCTCCGCTTCAGGCTCGTCTGCCGCGGCTACTTCGGCGACAGGGACGTCGGCGACGCCGAGGTCTCCGTCAAGCACCTTTTTGATCTGCCGGCGGAGGGCGGCGCCGACGGGTGGCGGTGCGCGAGCGAGCCGGTGAGGAAGCCCGACGGCATACCCCAAGGCCGGCTCAGCTTTTCGTACAAATTCGGCGAGAAAACCGGAACGCCGACGGCGGCGGCGCCGCCGACGCCGGAGAAAAGTTGGGGAAGGTCTTTGGTGGATGCGGGAGTGAAGATAGTTGCTCCGTTAGTGATCAGAGCTGTTTTGGGAGTATAATTTGATTTATTTATTACTATATATGTATGGACAATTAATGAGTTATTCTTGGATTAATGTACTTGTGAACTTTTTCGAATTGAATAATTGCATTTTATTTGATTAAAAATCTAATACTAGTATTCTCAATGTCCTAATTAAAGAAGTTGTCATATATCTTCTGGCATAATACTTTAGGGGAGCTGAAAAGTAACGTAAAGTAGTGACAAAAATATACTCCATCCATCCCACTCAGGTATGCCTATTTTGACTCCGTATGGATTTAAATAAAATATTATTTATTTTAATTGTAGTGTACATTGGGTCTCATAGAAAGGTGGATCTTGGTTGTGATAAAAATGTTCTCCAACACCAGAATTTGGTTGTGACAAATCAAACATCCCAGGTATGTCGATGTCTTAGACATGTTACTTGAGGTTCTAGTTTGGTATCAATTTCAAAGGCATAAAGCATATCTTCAAGAATTCAACAAACACGTGTGAGTGAATATATTTTTCATAGTAACAAGCAGAGACTCGAATGTGGGTAACGATGGAGGCTCGGGGAGAACCAGCTACGTGATTTGCGTGGGGTGAGCCCGGCCCGAGCAATAGTGCGACGCTTGGGCGACTCGCGAGGGCCCAAGCAGCAAGCTACCTAATTAGTGGGCCCTTCCCCTCGAGAAATAAATTTAATTTCGTGTGGGCCAATGGCCCGCATATCAGATATTATACTGATAAGAACATATATTACACTTGAATTAAGATATACTCTCTCCGTCTAATTCATAATGTCCCACTTACCTCTTTTGTTTGTCCCATTCATAATATTTCATACTTCTCTCTGGCTAATTCCATGGAGAAGGGGTGTGCACAGCACCCCCCTCTCACTGTAGCAATATCACAGCACCCCCCTTCTCCATGGAAAAAACCCCTCTTTTGGCAAAAAAATACATACAAAAGCATGTGGACCACACCACCTTACACTCATCAATTTTGGTTTCTTAATCTCCGTGCCAAAAAGCAATGAGACATTATGAATGGGACAGATGGAATAAAACAAATTTATTAATATAAAATATATATCTACATACATAAATTGGAATGAGATCCAGTATACCACATTTGATGTACCACTCCATTACCACATTTATTTTTCTTTATTTTTTTAAATATTTTTTTATCAAATTTTTTTATTATAATACTATGAACAATATTAAACTTTTATTTCAAAAAATTAAATTATAAAAACATTATATACCCTAACTTTGGATTTATCAATCCTCAAAATGAATTGTAAACCACTAAAAGTGAAATTAAATGATAAAAAATAATTATACATCCTAACTGAATGAAACGAACTCTTATCAATAATTATATAATTAAACCAAAACATATAAAATTGACTAAAAAATATTTAAAAAATAAAGAAAAAAGAACGTGGTATATATAGTGGTACACCAAATGTGGTACACTGAATCTCACAACACATAAACTAGGACATACATAATGTGGGTGTGGGACAACACATATGGAACACTAAATCTAAATTTACTTATACATTAACTAGTCAGTTTCGACGGGTAATTTTTGAAGTTATAATTATAAGCGAAAAAATTAAGAAACTATTAAAATTGTAGGTGTTCGTTTTTTTTAATTTGAACATTATTTATAACTTAAAACATTCACAACTAATCTCCACATAAAAATGAATGGTAACCTATTAAAAAACTACAACAACTAATATCGTATTACAAATATATTTAGATTGAGAGAGAGAAGAATGGTTTTCGGCCAGCGTGAGAGAAGACAGCAATAGAGAAGGAGAGACATGTGCAGTCGTATTAGATGATTTTGAGAGAAGAGTAATTTACACGGGGTGGCATAGCATTGATGGTTGAAATTTTTTTATTTTATTTACTGGAGTAATTTATATTGTTAAGGATATAATTATCAATTTACATAGAAATTGAGTTTATTTTAAAGTGGGTAAAAATTACTCTTAACTCATAATTTGTTAAACATTATTTAAAGTTGCTAGAATCATAAAAGAACTGAGTTGCCGCGGATGGGTCAAGGTCAAATATATCATCACTCAAACATATACTTTGAACAATGTGAATTTCTACAAAGACTTGATAGTGTAAGGTAGGATTTTATTCAAAAGATAAGTCACATATATATGGTGATTGAAAATTGCTATTAACTCAAACGTGTACGAATTCCCAATTTATAATCTTACATTATAAAACAAGAAACGAATTATAATATGGAAAGTCATGCGCAAAAAGTAAAAATGATCTTTAAATTAATGTGTTTTTATATCTAAGTTAGAAATATTTAAATATCGAATGCTTCAATAGTTATTATAATTTTAATAAAAAATTGAACTCTCGAAAAATTGATCCAAAATATTTATTATTGACAAATTAAATAAAAATCATCAAAATGCATAAAAATGGAGAATTTAGATAAATAGAATTAAAATCTTATGGTCATACTATGTAGGAACTAAATTCTAGTTGTCTCATTCCTTTTATTTTTCACATTCTTTTTCGTTTTTAGGTTTGAGTATGGATCAAAATTGTTTTCTACTTTAAAAAGCAACCATGCTGCCCTTCACAATTAGTTTTGTTGAATTTACTTATTTTATGATTTGTCAACACTCTGAAAATTGAACTTCTGATATTTGAATTCGAACTTGAAATGTGATTAAGTGGCCTTTTGAACATGGTTAAGAAAAAAGGGATAAAAAATAAATATATAGTAGTAATAAATAAAATATGAAATTAAAAATACATCAAAATATATATAAATAAAGAATTTAGATAAATAAGAATAGAGACTTGTGACGATTTCATATAGGAAAAGGCTCGCATCATAATCGTATCTCCTCTTATATTGACAAAAATCTAGAAAATAAAGGCTACATTTCATCATTATTTACAACGTAAGAATCATATTTAAGATGTAATACTTTTAATTGTTAAAAAAAAAAAATCAAACTTTGTATATTTGAAAATTATGCTATATATGAAGACCTTCAAATTTAACATAGTTAATTATATGCGTCTATCCTCTCCCTTTCAAACCACTCGAAAGTTATAAAATAACAAACCATGAATGAATTGGAAATTTGTCTCACTACCAAAGCGTACCAATTCACCAGGAGCTTATCATTTTGTATATTAACAGAAGCTTTCTCATCTTTTGAATTTAAGATAGGGTCCGTTTTTGAAGATAAAAATAGAACTCCGGAAGCAACATAATATAAATTAATAAGCTGACAATAAGACTATTGGCGAATTTGAGTAGGAAAGATTTAAATATAAAAAAGGATAAAGCGGAAGACAGCGAAGGAAACTACGTTAAAACAATTTGTATTTGCTACTAATTCTATACAATTTTTGCTTGCATTTGTGTATGCCGTCATTATTGCAACGCAACCCATAATCATTCACCATAACTATAAAATTTAAGACTTAATGCCTTTTCTTCACGTAAATTTAAGACTTAAAGAATTATTAATGGCTATGCACATAACAATGGGAAAAAAAATGTGTATTGACGGACAAAGTAAAATAAAGAAAAATACTAAAAATTAGATTAAAGTTTATCAGACACTAACACTCACCGCAATAAATTACACTATTCATCAGAAACATAGCAAAAGAATAAAAAATAAAAAAATGGTATTGTTTATGCATATACCAACATGATAATATATAGAAGGTAATCACGAAGTTCTCTTGTAGTCAACTCAAGAATGAAAACACAAATCGAAATAGAAGTGCTCCAACAAAACCGAAACCAAACAAAGCTCTAATAAATTCGACCAAATATTTTCCAACTAAAATATAAATCCAACTTTGAAGAAAATATTACCACAAATTTTAATGGGCGCTTCAAGGTCAAGAAGATTAGGTTGGTGCATAAAAATCTCTTTAGACTGCAAGCAGAGACGTCCCATTCTCGATGTTAATTGTTGATATATGATTTGATATTAAAAGTATGTAATTTTATAAATGATAATATTCTATATAAAGATTGATATTAAAAAAAGAATAAATTTATATTTATCATAATCTGACTTAAAATATATTTTGAGAGAAGATTGAAAAGTAGTATATGATTTAAAAAAAAAAAAATATGAATTGAAATACATATATAATAATAAATCATAAGAATAAATAAAATATATTAGTGAAGAATTAAAAAGTATATTAAAATAGTATTATTCAAAACATAAAATGCCTCAAAAAATATAAAGAACCATATTCCTACTACTAAAATCTGAATATTGGAACCATAAATTATGAGGCTACAAAGTTTGATTATTGTGAAATTATTTAAAGGTAATCAACAATTGCGGATATATATTGTAAATCATGAGGCTACAAAGTTTGAATATTGTGAAATTATAAAAGGTGATTTTAATCATTTATCCATATAATGCATATTAAAATATTGTGAATATTGTGAATATTGTGTAATTGCGGATATATCCATATAATGTATATTAAAATATTGCTCAATTTATTAGGATTTTCGATATAAAATGAACACTCGAAAAATTTAGCCAAAATATTTTAAAATTCGTCCAAAATCATCAAATCAAAAAACATAAAAACGAAGAATTTAGATAAATAGAATTAGAGACTTGTTATGATGCCACGTAGGACCTAAAATCGTGGTATGAGCTCGATTTATTTTGCTATATAGAATAAGATTGAGACTATCCGAATGGGAGAATTATAGTATGTGTGTAGGGCTAGCTAATTCTAAAATACTTTCAAATGAGATCCAAACACAACTATATTTTAATTATCCGCGTTCTCTCATTTCAAGTTCAAATTTGTAATGATTTATTTTTCTAATGATTAAGATTAACTATTCGTTCTTGGTGACAATCACATCATGAGGTAATGATGTGTAAAGGCACTTACATATGTAGAGTGTGTATGTGAAGTTAAAAGACCCTACCACTGTAAAAAGGTGAATGTGTGTTAATGATTTAGGAAAATATTGCTATTGCTATTCGGAAATGGGCAAAGGAGCAACGCAGATTGTTGATTTGAATGGGTAGTGTTTTTGTATAAGAATTGCATTCTTAGATTTTTGGTAACAATTTTTTAACATTCTTTTTGTTTGATGATTCAAAAATCGTAACGAATATTAAAAGGTGCATTTAAGATTCGCTCTTTAGCGAAAGATATTGTACTCAAATGATGTGCAATACAAAGAAAATAGTAGGTTAATTAAGATATGAGTTTCCCCTAAAAGTAAAAGAGGAATTGTCATAATTAAGATATTGTACTCAAAGTGCATATATGGTACCGTTGAACTTTAATTTATTATGATATTATATATGTATTACTTATAATTTCTTTTAAAAACAAACATCCTTGAAAAAGTGTTTATAAACAAACAAACATAAGTGTTTATGTACATCTTCTTCATTTCATACTTTGAAACACTCAATTACGCACTAACACAATGCAATACTTTGAAAAAAATAATCCATCTTCCCAACAAATATTTAAAATTTGGAAACCCTTGTATCTCATTCTATATACGGGAATGGTAATGGGTCGGGTACCCACCCATTAAGCGTTTCCCAAATTTATATCCGTCTAAAATTTTTAAACTCATACCCGTCCCAAATCCGTCACGGGTAGTAACTTTTTTTCCCAAACCCGACCCGAACCCATTGGGTAATACCCGCTAATTACCCACCCAAAC
>JAYJMF010391715.1:0-24854 GCA_036873715.1 Salvia sclarea | reverse complement strand
GTTTTGAATATTCATGTTATAAGAAGTGATGAAGAATATGAATATGATACAGTACTTTATTAGCTATGATGTGGGAAATTTTCAAGTTTTTTTTTTTTTTTTTTATAGATTTCTGGAGATTGTGATTTGTGATCATTTATTGGCTACTTTAGATGATTAAATTTATCCCGCTGTTGATGTAAAATGTGGGAAATTTTCAACTTTTTTTTTTTTTAGATTTCTGGAGATTGTGATTTGTGACCATTTATTGGCTACTTTAGATGATTAAATTTATCACGCTGTTGATGTAAAATTCCGTCAGGTTACAATAGATAAATGAGAAGTCAGAGAAATAGTTTTATAAGCTAGTCTACTTGTGATTTGATTTGATGGTTAGGGGCTGTAAACGAACAGAGCTACTCGCTAGCTATTCCGAGCTCGGCTCGAGAAAGCTCGTTTCGATCGAGCCTCTCACAAGCTTTCAACTAGCTCGAGCTCGAACACCTACTAAACGAATATTAGACGAGCTCGACGTTATCGAGTATCACACGAACGGAGCTCGAGCTCAAATGCCCAAATATCTAAAGGAGCCGAGCTCGAGTCAGCCAGTATTTCACCTCGTTTACAACCCTATTTCAAATTTAGGGAGGGGCTCTTGCACAACGATTTTCTTATAAATTTCGAGTTTGAGATTTTGATAAATTGTAGGTCTTTAATAGGAACTGAATTTCCCTGGAGGAATAGTGAAGTTCACCCCTGAGCTGAAATTCCTATCGGATCTCCCCGAAGAGAGGATCCATTGCTACCGAGTCCTCGACGACAGCGGACACCTGCTAACCAGTGATTTTGTAGAGGTATACCTTTCTGGCTATGTCACATTTTCGCCAATATATGCATCTGTGGAGTATTTTAATGATCGTCGATGTCAAAGCAGATAGACAAGGATGTTGCAGTGAAGATGTATAAACACATGGTTATGCTTCAAACCGTCGATACCATCTTCTACGAAGCTCAGAGGCAGGGGAGGATATCGTTCTATGTTACAGCAACGGGTGAAGAGGCCATAAACATCGCCTCCGCAGCTGCTCTCAGCTTGGATGATTATGTCTTCCCTCAGGTTAAATCCGTGCGCGTGTTGGTGTGCTTTTAATTCTAAAATGCTCGATTTTGGTTGTTATTGTTGTTGTTGTTTATGCTTACGTGCAACACAGGGAGGCCGGAGTCTTACTTTAGGTTTAGTGGTTAGGGGGGAGAGAGAGAGAGGGCTTTTAATTCTAAAATGCTCGATTTTGGTTGTTGTTGTTTATGCTTACGTGCAATACAGGGAGGCCGGAGTCTTACTTTAGGTTTAGTGTTTAGGGGGGCGAGAGAGAAAGAGAGAGGGCTTTTAATTCTAAATGCTCGATTTTTGTTGTTGTTGTTGTTGTTGCTGCTGCTGCTTACGTGCAATATAAGGAAGTAACGTGCGTGTTAGTGTGCTTTTAATTCTAAAATGCTCGATTTTGGTTATTGTTGTTGTTGTTGTTGTTGTTTATGCTTACGTGCAATACGGGGAGAGGCCGGCGTCTTACTTCGGGTTTAGTGTTTAGGGGGGCGAGAGAGAGAGAGAGAGAGAGAGAGGGCTTTTAATTCTAAAATGCTCGATTTTTGTTGTCGTTGGTTACGTGCAATATGAGGACGTTACGAGGTGTGCAGTACAGGGAGGCCGGAGTGTTACTTTGGAGGGGATTCGGGCTTCAAGACCTCGCAAACCAATGCTTCGGAAACGTAGGCGACAACTGCAAAGGGAGGCAGATGCCGGCACATTATGGATCCAAGGAGCACAATTACTTCACCGTGGCTTCAACAGTTGCGTAAGACCATAACATCTCTCTGCTATCGACGTTGCTAATGCTATCTTCATTCATCGACTAACGTGGTAGCTAGCAATTGTTTCACAGTACTCAGATCCCCCATGCCGTTGGCGCTGCTTATTCTTTGAAGATGGAAGGTCGAGACGCCTGTACAATTACTTACTTCGGAGACGGAGGCACTAGCACGGTAAGTGTACATACGCCTCGAATTTGGGGGAGATTGGAAAAGGTTTGGAAATGAAATAAAGGAAAAGATTGCTTCTTTTTTAGGGGGATTTTCATGCTGCAATGAATTTTGCTGCTGTTTTGGAGGCACCTGTTGTTCTGTTTTGCCGAAACAACGGATGGGCGATCAGCACTCCCGTTAGCGATCAGTTTCGAAGTATGCATCGATAAATAGCTATGAAATTTTCATTGCCATTCTTCAATTGAAAAAAAAAGAAAAAAATGAATCCTTCAATTCTTGAGCAGGTGATGGTATTGTTGTTAGAGGTCAAGCCTATGGAATCCGTGGCATTCGTGTAGATGGCAACGATGCCCTTGCCGTGTACAGTGCAGTTCATACGGCTCGTAGAATGGCAATTTCCGAATCTAGACCGGTGCTCATCGAGGTTTCAGACTTGCTAAATTATAAACCATAGTTTTGTTTTGCTCTCTCTTTTCCTTTGTGTATTGAGTTGGTTGTTTATTGGGCCGGCAGGCGCTCACGTACCGGGCAGGACACCACTCTACATCGGACGACTCTTCCAAATATCGTCGGATTGAAGAGATGGAATGGTGGAGAGCGGCCCAAGATCCGGTGGCTAGGTTTAGGAAATGGCTCGAGATACAGGGATGGTGGACTTGTCAATCCGACGTGGAGCTCAGGGACCGTGCTCGTCAGGAGGTACGTTCTCGTCGACTTAGATTCCGTTTTTGCCTCTCGTTCTTGAAGCTAAACAACTTATAAACTGTGAAAATAAGTCTGTTAAACACCATAAGTGAGCACATTTAGTGAGCACCAATGGTGTTTATGCTAAAGTAACATTATTCCTTTTCGGTTTAGACATTTGATTTTGATTTTAATACCTCAAAAATTATTACTGACATAATTAGTCTGGCGAATAACGTAAAAATCAATGCTCGGTTCGTTCTTTTTCCTGTCTTACTTGAAATATCGAATATAAAGAATGAACAGAATATTGTTTTTCACGTTATTCGTTGGACTGATGATGCCGATAATAATTTTTTAGGTATTGGAATCAAAATGTCTAAAGCGAAAAAGAAAAATATTAATTTAGCTTAAACGTCAGTGGTGCTCACAGATGGTGACAACACGTCATTCCTCGTTAACTACAACATTTATGATTTACCCTTTCAAATTTTATCTATCTCTCTTTAATTTTTTCTCTCCACAATTCTCTCTCTAGCTTATAAGCTCAACTATTCGAACATTTTGAGAATTTGAAGCTCTAGAAACATCTTATAAGTGGCGTCAATGTCTTAGGTGTTGAATGCAATTCAAGTTGCGGAGAAGTTGGAGAAACCGGGTCTACGAGAAATTTTCACAGACGTATACGATGTTCCGCCTTCCAACCTCCGCGATCAAGAGAAGTTGCTTCGACACACAGTTGAAAGGCATCGACTGGACTATCCTCAGTTTCAGTTTTAGATGATTTGCACATGTTATTGTGTAACAAAATCTTCAAGCCTTTGTTGCCTTTATGGATGTATATTATTCTTAACCAAATCTGTTTTATATTGCCAACAATGCTCTCTCTCTCCAAAAATGAGCAAAGTTACCCTAAAACAATCTCGCTTTAAGATTGAATCGATAATTTACGATAAGCCTGTGAAAAGCCCCAATTCTTACAATCAAATAAGCAAACATTACGCTTCGAGTGTTCAGGGATGATTCAGTGCTATTGACCTAAAAAACTTGTGGGATGAAATATATAATTTACATATATTAATTATTTTAACTAATCAAAATAGATATTTATGATTTACATTTGATTCATACACTAATTAATTACCATCTATATATTTATGATTTAGAATAAGTTTTAATTATTCCATTATCTACGTTGCAATTACATCTCGTCCATCGCACAACGGCAAAAGCTAGTGTTAAACCAAAGTTATTAGTTTTTCATGAGACAATTATTTAAGCCCCTATTTTGTTTTGTCTTTGAAAAAAGCAATTACAAAAAAGTAAATAAAAAATGAAAGATTAATAGATTCGTCCACCTAAGTTAGGAATTTAAAGAGATTTCCTGAAACAGTTCGAAAATTGCATGTTACCTCCTAATTTCTTGAACTAGAAATGTGATCTTTTAAAAGAGATTTTACTTTTGAATGATTTATAGAAATAATAAAAACAAATCCACCATATACTTTGATGAATCGAAGAACCCCAATCGTCTCGATGGCAACGAAAAGGAGAAATAATCAAAACAATTATTCCATCTACACAGTTATGTATATATATCTCCCAACTGTTTTGACTTTGAAATAAAAACTACCATGAAGGAAGAAAACTTATCTTCTTCTTCTTCTAGTTGCTGCTGTTGCATCTGTCGAGCTCGACTGTATATATCGAGTCTGTGAATCACAGAGACGAGGCATTCTCGCTTAGGGACTCCTGGACAGCCTTCAGGAGAGCCGGCATCAACTTTTGGTTCGTGACAACGATACCTGTGTCCAGATCAAGAAACCTTCCCTTTGAGAAATCCAGAGGTTTCCCACCGGCATCATTGACAACGCCTCCAGCTTCTGCAAAACGGGACATCCATAAGTGTGTCAAAACAAGTTCGAGACAACAGATTCTAGACTATTCATCTTCCAATGCATTAGGTTCACCAAAACAAGGACAATTTGAATATAAAGCTGTGTCATCTTTTGAGTTCACGATAAAACGATTTTTAACTAGCACTATCTTCATGTCAAAGTATCAAGTAGTAAGAAATTTCTTCACCATATGTCAGACTACGTAACTCCCCATTTTCCCATTTAACATGATTCAGACGGGTTGTTGGTAGGTTTCGTGCTTGCCAAAACATTATGAGCAGGGCGGAGCTAGGATTTTATAAATGGATAGGCGGAAGTATATTTTTGTATTTAGAAACAAGTTTGGACAGGCGAAACTACATTTTGCATATAAAAAATGAAGAAACAAAATACAATGGAAATTGGCTGGGCGAAGCGGCGTAGGCTTGCCAGGGCCTAGATCCACCTACGAGGTTAACCAGGGATGAAGGCAGATAAATAGAGTTTCAGAAAGATATAAAATGAACATGTGGGTGATTGGTCACAAGTTGGCAATTATATAACACTCCTCCGGGAAGAAAAATATTTTCACGAAACATGTACCAACCTGCAACAACTATGTATCCGGCTGCATGGTCCCATATCTTCTCAATGTAACCTCTGCGAGGAAACCGCAGATATATTGCTCCATCTCCTCTAGACAAAGCACCATATTTTGCTTGGCTATCTATCCTAACAGGTTCTGCTTTAACACCGAGTTTCTGCAAAGGAATACAAAATTAGGTGATTTGAAATGGTTTGCATATCGAGAAACCAACAGATTAATAATACCTTTGCTATCAAGCTAGATAAGCCGTGTGAAGAATGTGCAGCTTCATAAGATTCAAAGAGGGATGCTTCTTCAGGGTTTTCAGTAGTACTGACATGTACCTGATAGCAATAGGAAACTTATGCATCAGAATCAAGTGTTTGAGCGACCTGGTCAAACCATCGAAGAGATGCTTACCTTTGTTGGTTGCGAGCCATCTAAACTTTGCATGTAAGTCCCAGCGCCAACTTCCGCGAAAAAGAGGCAGCCAGCTTTACCTTCAGAACTGCTCACACTGCTTCTTGCAATAGATGATAATGGTAGATTTGGACATGCTAAAACTCCCAGCACAACTTTGCCTTCATCTAATAAGGCTAATGCGATAGCATACTGTTCTCCCCTTAAGAATCTGCATTACAAAGCAAAAGCAGTAAATACTAATGCATTCTGTATCGCTTCAATGCACTCTCTATGTGACATTTTTCACTAGTTTTGTCCCAGTGCTTCAAAATTATCACCCTGAAAGTTGCCTCTACCGTTGTTTAACCAATTTGGAATGTGAGAATACATGTCAATGTGCGTTGCGGGGGAAATGGGAGACCTTTACAAAGTTGAAAAACATTCTACAGTTACATAAAGAAAAGTGTTTGCTATGAGTTGAAATTGAAAATTTTGAACATCGACAATTGGGAAACTTTTACCAGATAATGATCGTGCAACATGATTTCATAAAACTGAAGTATTAATTACTGTTTCACCTAAGAATGTTAATCATATTCAACAATGAAAAGAATCCTATGGGAGTCTATGTTCTAAGATTTATATGCTTCGAATGTGAATATATCTGTGCCATCTAAATTAGCCTACTCCATGAATAAGAGACCTAACTGTAGTTTAGCCTATCGAACAGTATGTTTGGTATACATCCTTACCCTTTAGTTCCGTCAATTGGATCCAGAACCCAATGCAGACCATGAGGACCCCCATCAGATTTTCCAGTGTCAATGGCTTTGAGCACATCTTCCTCAGAGACTGGTGATATGCCGAGTGTTCCATCACTAGCAAATGTATCATTTACAAGCTCTGTTATACGGTGCAGTGTTTCTCTGGATTCTTCTTTCCTAAGGTCTCCAGAGTCCTAGAATACTCAAAACAATCTTACAGCCTTCTCAAACAGAAAACCGTAGGCCAGTTCAGATAAAATAGAGCTTACCTCTTCAGCTACTAATGATAATGGAATAGACGTCAACTCTTTCTCCAAAATAAAGCTAACAATAGCCTGTGAACCTGCAGATATATAACCTCAAGTAAGGTCAAATTCCAACGTTAACTAATGCAAGAAGCAAAAAGATATTCACTTGCATCTGCAATATCTGCAAATGATGAAAGATCACAAGAAATGACTTGAATGCTTCTTAACGAAGCAGAAACTCAGAGAAAGACAGTGGAACTGAGGAACTAGGTTAGATATCTTAAGTATCTATAAGTTATTCTTGTTCGTTTAAAAAAATTGAAATGTATACTAGATGCATATCCTAAGTGTGTAAAACAATATAGATGTTTTTATTTACTCAAGGTGGCAGACGGAGGGGAACAAATTGCATCATCAAATAACTAATTCTTACCCTAAAAGAATAGAAGAGCAGTAGCCTAGACAGTCCAATTGAAATTGCAACGACGTACCATAATCAGCCACAGTGACAGGACTTTTATCGGACTTTGATTGGACATCAGACTGCAACAAAGCCTTTTGCACCTTCTATTGAATGAAAAACATATCTTAGTTACATACCAGTTATCATATTGCAGACATTAGAAATTTCATTTGAGGTCCAAGCTTCACCATAGTCATACACCAATTCCAATGCATTAATATTAAGTGAATTGAGGAAACTGGTGCAGAAATGTGTATTTATCAGGAAAATTATTTTTAGCTGCAAATAACCAATTTATTCTATGTCAAAAGCTCAATCCTAACTTACCCCATCTGATCCTCTTATATGCAATAATCACTTTTCAATGGACTCTCTCTCTCTCTCTCTCTCTCTCTCTCTCTCACACACACACACACACACACACACACAAAAAAAAAAATGTTCACTGAAATGCAGGAATGAAACATCAAAATTACACTTCTTCCACTGTTCTAAATCAAAAGGAGCGGGTTCTGAAGAGAGCACTAAATCAAAATCAAATTCTATGACACTTGATTTGCTTAAAAGTTAAAACTACAAGCGATTGCTTAAATCCATCAATAATGAATCAAGGTATTTAAATTTCCTACAAATGAGAACAATTTCTAAACCAATTGATAATTTTCACAAACACAAAATTATGAAGCTGTGGAGATTGACCTCACATAACCAAGCAGCTACAGATGCCGCTTATATGCAATAATCAGTATTCTCTCTCTCGGAAATGCAGGAATGAAGTATCAAAATTACACCTGAAGAGAGCACTAAATCACAATCAAATTCTACGACACTTGATTTGCTTGAAACTACAACTGAAGATGTGCATTGTTAACTCTAGGGCCTAAATTCATGAACAATGAATCAAGGTATTTCAATTTCGCAGAAACGAGAAGAGTTTCTGAAGCACGGCAGCTCCAAATTGAGAATTGAGAAACATAAAATTGAAAAAAGCGGTGGAGATTGACCTGGCATAAACGAGCAGCTACGGATGCCGCTTTCTTCGCCGCGGCGAGGTGTTTGTGGTAAGACATTGAAGCAGAAGCTCTAGCAGAAGCAGTGGAGAAGGAGAGTGAGAAGTGAAATGGGAATTTTGATTTGGGCGTTGTGGCATTTATATGCAGTAGGACTGCTCCTCTCGTCATTGTTGATGCATTCATCTCTCTCTCTCTCTCTCAACGATTTAGGAAAAAGAAAATATAATTTTCAATATTACTACATATTTATATCTATTTCGGAGAGAAATTTTCAAAATATAAATTAGTCAAGTACCTATGTCTATGCTATAAGTTAATTCTCGATTGAATTATTATTGACCTTTTTTCTATTTAGGCAGATTAGGGTGACATATCGTGCGGGTTGGATTGGGTTGATGATAAAGACTGAACCTGTTAAGGTCGGATCTGAATACGACTTGTTAAGGATTTTCTGAACTCAAATACTACCTGAAATGATCAAACACGAACACGACAGGAAACATGATACGGACCATGCGGTAAAAACACGATTTGGATTTGTGTTGACCCGACACGATAGCGACACGACATGTTAAAAACCTATTGACCGAGATCTGAGAAGGTAGAGGCGGAAACGGAGAAAATAATACTCCCTCCGTCCACGAAGGTGTTTAACATTTGGACTCGGCACGGGTTTTAATAGTATGCTTTGACTTTGAATAGAAATATGTAGTGAGTGGAATTTGGGTCTCACTTGAATTTGTATTTAAAATTAATTTAGTGTAAATAAAGTAATGATGTTGATGTTTGATGTTAAAGGTGAAATATAAAAATTTCCTAAATGACAAAAATGAAATGTTAAACACTTTGGTGGAAAGTAGAGAGAAAACTCTATCTAAACGTGTAATAAATATTTATTTAAAAAACAATAATTTTTATAACGGGTTACCTGAACCCGACACAAAAGTATCGTGTCCTTATAGGGTCGACCTGATAAGTACTCGAACCCAATAAAAATTGACACTAACTCGTTAATTTCGTGTCTGTTTGTATAGTGTTATTATTGTATCGTGCCGAAAATTATCAGTCCTTAGGCAGACCAGCCAGTAATACGCTAAATTTTGGCTAAGATAATGTTTATTTGATTTTTTTGAACGGTAAACACCATCACTATGTAATTTTACCGTCGATTAATGTTGTGACCACTTTAGAATTCATATACTTGTATCTATTCGTGAATAAAGACAGACTAAATAATTGAGAGATAAAAATAGCTCTCTATACTATTCATATATAAGATTATATTTTATTGACTTCTATTATACAGTGGTCCCTATTATTTAAGGCTAGTCTAGAAATGTACTCTATTATGGTGTTATGTTAAAAGTGTGGATTATTGATTTATGGTTATATATTATTACTTGCATAATAAAATAGAGGTAATTTATTAGGCAGGCCTAACTTTAGGCTCGGCCCAATTAATACATAAATAATGATACCGGCAACAATAATAGGGGGCGACAAACAACTAACGGCTCCGCCTTCGTCTTCGATAATTAATATGTAGATAATGAGGCCAGCAACAATTATGTTTTTACGGCTTGCTCCGGATTCGCCTTCGGCTCCTCCTCGCTCGACTCATGACTTAGAATAGGAGCGGCAAACAATTGGCCTAACGTTAGGCCGGCCTAACGCAAATATTTGTCTAATTGAAATAACTAGTTTCCATTACAACTGAAATGAAAATCCAAGATCTTTAACAAATATTAGGTCCGTCTCTGCTAACATAAAAAAGCCCACCAATAATTTCCTCCAAGCTGATTGACTTGCTATTCGACTATTACCCAAAAATCGTGATTCATGTTCGTAATAAACACACTCACGCAGAGCCCAAATTCAAAGCTAAATTGCACTGATTGGAGTTTTTAGCTTAAATGGTAAGGGAGGAAAAGAGCTGTGCAATAAGACCTCATCAAAAAACATGCCAACTAAAATAAAATACGAGACTGAAATAAACAATTTGCTTGTTGACAATCTGCATTTAAAATGAAAGAAGGGGGACGAACACAGTCATAAAGAAAAAACAGACCTACCATAAACAAAAATAAATTGAATAAATCATACTTTTAACATATACAATTTTCTTGTTGACAATCTAGAATATCAATCAAAGGAAGAATAACACCCTTCAGCCACTCTTCACACAACTTCTTCTATCACTTTACACCCCACAAAAAAAAACCCAAGGGAAAATTAAAGAATTATAAAATGCCAATGCATATGCTATAATTACATATCATGGCAAAACCTATTAAGGCCACGCGGCCTTCCTAGCAATGCCCCTCATACCGACAAGGCATGAGAGCTGAAAATTGGAATTGGCCCCGACAACAACCAATTACTGTTGCCAGAGCAAATTGTGATGAAAATATACAATGGAAATGAACACAATTACAATCGAAGTGTATGCACAGAGATACGCATGTTTTTCCTGTATGGATTCAACTTTAAGGGCGATGGGAGCAAGATCATGACCAAACTTCACGCAAATCATGATTCCGATCGTTGATGTAAAAATACAAATCCTGAGTTTTCACGGATTAATGGGGGAGGTTCCACATCAGCCACATCTACTTGTGGCATGGTTTTGGAGAGGTCATCCACAGAGAAGGGAATGCTGCAAAAGGTGTTTTGAATACAGAAATTTGACTCTCAGAAATTTGCTAAGATTGATTTTACATTGTGGTAGCAGCTCACTATAAACCACAGCTAACAGAAAATCAGATTCATAACCTTCATCATCTTTCTTTAGAATTATACCTTTAAGTGGAAAGAGAATAATGAACTAGTAAGTTACTAGAATACATAAAATAAGTCTTCTATACTAGACTTTTCTAAATGCTTTTTACCTATTGAAGTTTTTTAAACAAAATACAGCTTTTATGAACCAGTCTTGTTAGAAATGAAAGGGGGAACTAAGAAAAGAAGACCTACCTTGAGTCATCGTCTAACAAAAAGGAACTGCTAACTGAGTTATGCGAGTCCTCTGTCATCATGACTCTCATACTCGAAATGACCTACACATTGAAGGATAGGGCATAAGCCAAACAGAGAAACAGAAGCCAGAATGAAATCATGCAAAGAACGACTAGCTAATATTTTTGCACCAGCAACTGACTTGGCTGGAAAATCAATCTCAAGTTAAAGAAACAGCTTACATCTGCAGAAACACTATGAGTGCCATATTTGTCATCCCAATACATGGTGCTAATCCTGTACAGCTGTTGTATGCTTAGCACCTGTCAAAACGACGGAAATGTTTCAATATCAAGATGAATTTCTTAAGAAAATCTAATGCAGTGGGCAGAAACAGAAACTGAGATAAAGGTCAACTCACTGGACAAAGTTCATTTGTAATTTCACTCAATGTCTTCTTGGGCTTTTGATGAATTACCTGAAATACGAGCCAAGGAGGATTCAGTTAGCAAATAATCGATACAGACGTGATTACTATGTCAGAACAATGACGAAAATTGGACCCAATTCTCACCAAAAACCCAACTGCCTGTCTAATATGCTTCAGTTCATCCCAAGCTGAGCCTACATACTGTTCACCACAAATGTTGGTAAAGCACTATATTAAGGTAATTTGAGTGTAACAAAAATGATAGAATGAAAGCATACTTCCTCAGTTGCATAACAACACCATTGCTCTAATTCAGCCAAGCCCGATTTGACATACTCCCCATTGCTGAATGAGCAACATTCACGCCGCAAAAGAAGGCTGAAAATATAAAAGAAAAGCACAACTTGCACTGTCAGATGACATTTCCTCCAATGCAGTATTCTGAATTCTAAAAGGACATTACTATAGAAACATATGTTTTAACTAGAAACTAGAGATGTACTTGCCTGTTGAATAATTGGACATTGATGAAAGAAAATATTTGAGTGAAAATCTTCCGGACCAGGATAGGCGGAACCTACATTGAGTAACAGCAAGAACACAAAGTATATATTAAAGAAAAGAAGAAATTCCAAATACCCCAAATTTGAGAAAATTTCAGAACTTACGTAATTTGCTTTCATTATCTTTAAGTAATTGTTTAGATTTTTGACAATGCTCTGCCAATGAGCAATTAGTGCTTGTTGAGCAACAGCATTAGCTTGAGTACGCCCCTTCACTAAACTCGAACGAGATGTCCTGGGGGCCTGCATATAAATAAAGAAAGTTTTGTCACTCGGCATAAAATGATACCATGTGTTATCAACCAGGATAGGATCTCAAATATGGGGAAACCCGACAAAGACACGAGGTTAAAGACAAGAATAAAAGTGGGAATGGTGGTGGGATATAGAATTGGAATCCAAGTACCATCAACATGTATTGCTGGATTACCTGGATACATAACCCAATCAATGGGGAAATTTCTTTCTTTAAGTTGTCTCTGATCATTCCATATATCTTCTCCAGAAAAGCAGTAAGCTGCTGCTTGAACAACAAGGCAGGATACTTGGCTTCTACTTGCCTCAAATCATCTAGTCTACCAAGCATTCGACCATTCAGAAAGGAAAGTCCAGGAGTCTGTGGCGATGTCCTCAATCCCTTCAAAAAGTAATATCAACATAACAGAGTAAAAAATCAAGTATGAACCGGTCATATTTGGAAGGCAGATAAAATAACATGGTACTGCATACTTGTGACATCCTCCCAAAAAGAGAAGCTGATGATGACCTCCGTCTGTGGGGGGTTAAGCTAGCTGCTCCGCTTGCTTTGAGTGTGTGTTGAAGTAGCATTAACAAAGTGGATGTATTACATAACCAGTAGGCTAAAACGTCATTGTTATCAGGTACCTGCAGCAAAGTTCCAGAGCAATTTTAGTGGTTGGAAAGGCACTATCAAATAGCATCACTGGCCTTCATGAAGACTTTTAGCAAATTCACGTGTCAACTGATCAAATTAACAACAAATATAGAGGACTAGAAATTCTCTATAATAATATACCAACCTCTATAGCTGAAGCTACAGACTGAATTATGCGGTCAAACACAGTGGTCCTCTCAACCTCGAATGACCTCCAGTGAAGAAGGCTTTTGTAAATAATACAAGCAGCAACAGGTTTGCCACCAGCAAAACCCAGATCTTCTGAGATACACTTTACCAGTAGGTCCTGGTTTTCCTACGGAGCACCAAAAAAATTGACTATTGAATACACAAATTGCATATAGTATTGCTTGGGGGTAGACAGGAGAGGTATACAAAGAAATTGTGCAACTACTTTAATTTTGCAATGCACATCCAAAAGCTACTTACTTGCTGTTTTTCATTAAGAGATTTCTGCGGTTTTTCTTCAGATTCGGGGTCCTTTGGAGATGCCACAACAAGTGCAGTATCCTATCATAAGCAACAGAGTACATATTAAAGATATCAAAGCCACAAAGTACAAAGTTGCTCAATTGCTATAATTTAAAATCACAGTGGTGAGTCTTACATATCCAGGCTTCGTTTCTCCATGGTGAACATTTCCATTCTCCTGAGGTCTCTGTAATATTACCAAGGAAATAAGAATGTCTAAACTGGAATAAATATGATGATAAAATTTAATCAGCCTTACCTGAAAGATAGTTGTCCTGGATCTGGCAGACATACTTTTCCCTGTAGGTGACATAGTTAGAGCTTGTTGACGGAGTACTTGATTCTCTGACTCAAGGTTTGATAGCTTCTCTTCAAGTCTGATGTAAGAGAGGAAACAATCATAATATAATACATAGATGACAAAGAACAAGTAGATATTGACCAATTAACCAAATCACTACCAGATCATTCCACATTTACTTTCAGTAAATATACCTTTGTGTGGAATCTTGAAGCTGGTCCACTTTTCCTGCAGCTTCCTCTAACTTTTTAGCAAAATCCACATTTTTGGATTCAGCTTCCGCACAAGCCTTTTTAGCCTCTTCTGCAGACTGTTTCTCCAAAAGCAGCAGAGCCTGCAGATAATAGTGAAATGGGTCGCAGAATTATTGCATAGTCCATCTTAAGATTTTGATTGTATGACTAACAAATCAAAATATCAAAATCAAAAGATTTAAAAGGTGACTGAGAATAGAGGTTATTCCCAATAACCATTTAATGAATCTTGAGTTATGAATTCTTCCAATAATACTAAGCCGTGCCAAATAAGACAGTGGAAGTATCTAGCTGAACCACACAGAAATTTATACAAATATGAAAGTAGAAACTAGTAAATTAGATGATGTTGCTAGCACTTGACTCTCTCATATGTTCTCTCTAAGCGAAAGAAAGATGTGATCAAATAAAATGTTGACATTGTACAATTATTCTTACCTTAAGACTTTCTACCTCGGCTGTTAGTGCATCAATCTTTGCTGTGTCTTCGACCACAACTGGAGTTTCTTTAATGACTGGAGGTGCATCTTCAATTGCTTTGCGAGCTGCTTCCTGTTCTTTTATCACTCTAGCATTTGCTTCTTCCACTTGTATCTGCATTGAATGTAATGCCTCCTGTAACTTTGTAATTTCTTGTGCTTTTGTTTCCTCCAACTCAGTCTACATTCAACAAACAAAATTAAGAGGAGGTGATGCCAATCAAGTCGAGTAAATAAATAGTAACAGAACGCTCAAATTTTTCAAAATGATTTACCCTTAATCGCTTTTCAAACTGCACGCGCCAGGTAAGCTCCTCTACTTTCTTTTCTAGCTTGTCTTTGGCTTCTTTTAGGGCTCCAGTTTCTCTAGAAGCCTGTCCACAGAAAAATGTCATACAAAGTGCAAGAAGAACCAGACTTTAGAATGAAAGAAGACAAAGGATTGATTAGAACCATTCGAAGCTTTCGGAGCTCTTTCCGAGCAACACGTTGCCTCCAACCACATTGGGTAACAAGAGCAGCCTTTTGGAGACTTTTATAGTAAGAATATTCCCTGTGACCACGCACGTGAGCCTGCATACGAGTAACAAAAGGATTTATAAATAGTTACAATCTCCAGTTATATGAATCTTCTGTTGGGACTTTTGGCCGGAACCTGAATATTGATTGCAGCTTTGGTCTGTTTCCTAAATCTATGTTCACCACGAGCAGTCATTGCCCTCATGCCAGTCTGTACTATGATAGCAGAATTCTGCAATGCTTTGTAGGATATTCGGGAGGTGTAACATCTGAAGTTCTTCTGTATCTTGAGAGCAGCAGCTTCATGTCGCAATTGCTCATAGAGATTGCAAGCGGAAATAGCTGAGCAATTACAAATAAAAGAAATGTTATTTTTGAACAGGCAAACATCTAAAATTGCTGGATGACAGTTAACAGAATCATAGGTAAAAGACAAGGTGAAATTCAAGGCACATGGTAAATCTTCTTAAACTTTAGCCATATAAACTTACAGTACCATGCAAAATCTATTCAACATTCAACCAATGTTTATAGCACCACAGCAGAATTTTCTCAAAGTTAGTCAACAGGCTATATCAACATGGAATTTGGCAAACTTTCACAATAGGTAATAAGATCCTCCCAGACTTAGATCAGCAAGTTACTATGTTCGCACAGACAATGAGTCTGCCAGTGGAATTGTAAATTGGCATTCATTTTAACATGTACATGAAGATGCTTTATATCGAATCTCTTACAATTTCAAAAAAAGATATGCAAATACTTTTATGTTTAGAGTTGATTTTCTTGAATAAATAATGAAATCTAAAATCAGATGTAAAAAATATAGATAATACCTCGCCAACATGACTGCAATTGTATTGCAGCTTTCCGCAATACAACAAAATCTCTCCGAGCAATATAAGTACGAATTTGCCTTTGAATTGTTCTGGCTGCATTTCCAAGAACCTCGGCTCTTCTGGCATCTAGTTCGGCCATCTGACCAGCTCGAAGGAAGACCTTTGTCTTACCTAGCTGCAAATCCAAATTATAAATGCATAACACAGACATTAGACCATGGATCTGAAAATGTAAGTATGTGAGAAACATGGATAGCACAGTAAGCCCAAAAGAAATAATTAGGGGTAGGTTCTCATATAGTATCCACATTAAAATGTCTGAAGCTTAATGGGATATCATGATCAAACAAATGAAAATAATTTGTATCGGACAATTTTATGCAATTACCTGATAGCCCTCTAATCCCATTTTATCTAAAATCATCTGGCATGGAGCCTTTTCATCACAGCTGCACGAGGAGAATATAATGGACTTGTTTATAAGAAAAAAATGAATAAACATAATACGAGAAGAGTGGTGAGTGCAGATACATGTGTTTGTTTGACGAAAAACCAGCTTGAAGCATCTCAAACAGAGACTTACTTCCCATCCAAAACTTCAGGAGCAAGAACGCCAAACCGGAGAAGAAACTCATCAAAAGTACGTCTGGTGGGGTATCCAGCACAGCTGATTCGGATAGCTTCAAGAACACCCTGCACGTAATGAATTATTTTAATACATAATTCACCATAAAGAAACTGAAAGATATTCAAAAGTCAAACACAACTTGTCTGATCAAATGAATACTCCAAGCGAGATCAAGGTTTCCAGAGTACTTACACCACATCGCAGTTGCTGAATAATGTTGACATTCTCAAAAATGGCAGGCTTGAGAACATTGTTTGGTTTGACACATCTGATGTAATGAGGTTCCGTTGAATTGAGTGTCTCCATTAGAGATACAAGTTGTAGCTGCAAGCATGAGATTTAGTTTATGCACCATACAGCCCACAAATTGGAAACAAGCTAAAAACCTATCATGCATTTTTCTGACCCTTTAACATATCTTAACAAACTCACAAAAAGAAATTTTTAGCAGTAGCACCCACATAAGCAAATGAAACGCACAACATACATCCATATAAATTGCAAGCATAAGCTGCAGAACCATTACGCCAGACACCAATCATACTCTAACAATATTATAGATAAAACTGAAAACTGCAAAAGAGGGGTGGGAGTGGGTTACAGAATGCCAAAGCAAATCTATAAAATGATTAACTTTACTTTTCAGTAGCTAAGATGTATTAGAAATTTCGAGGGGTAACTACAACCAAATGGAGAATAACCTCCAATTATTGGTTAATCTTGCATCTTTGAAAGAAATAGTCAGCACAAACATGTTTGACAATAATTAAAAATCAAATAGGAGGAGCGTTCTGCTACTTGTCTTACACCTAGTAGGTAGGCATTTCCCTCGGGAAGAAATCCCTAAAGAGTCCAGTCCACTACAAGTCCTTAGATTGTATCGAGAAAATCTATATAAGGCTTTGTAAGTACTCGAGAAATTTGAGAGAACCTTAAAGCGTGATCCTATTGATGAAAACTTGGAAGACTTCGATGATTCTTCTGGACTAGGAGGGAATAAACCAGCAGCAAAAGAGCATTTTGAAGCTGTTAATAGATCTTGATGTTCTGCCACCACATAATCTTTGTTCTTATCCAGGAAAAGATCTGCCATGTATAACACCTACAAATTTCAGAAGAGGTACAAGATATTATTTAGCAAGTGTCTAATACAATTGGTCGCCAGATGAGCTTATATTTAAAAGAGAGCTGCACAGTGACCTCTCCTGCATAGTGAGATATGGCAAAATTGGTGCGTGAGAGTTTGGGTTTGATGAAGCGCTTATTTTTTGCAAAAGTCTGATACAACTTCTGAGCAAATGTTTCATGAGTAGATTTAGGAAACATGCTGCACACAAAAAGGAGAAAACATAAACAAAACACAGAGACAGAGAAGCTACATGGACAAAACGTGAGACATAAGAAAAACTCAAAATTATGTAATATACTCATTAATTGCCAGAGAAAAACAGCAGAAGACAATAGAAATCCGACCCCCTCAATGACAATGATTGAACAAACCCAAGTTACACAAGAACAAACTTGAACATTAGGAAAGTAACTGAGGAGATAAATGTTAAGAAGGCATACCAGGCTTCATCTAGTAATGAAATTATTCCTCCAGGTTTCTGCAAAAAAGACAAAAATAAGGTAATTGTTGGAGGGGAATAATACATATAGCAGAATATTATACGGAATTCAGGGAAATTAAGGCAGAAAGCATACATGCCAAATGAGATAATTATCATAGAATATTCATAAAAAGCAATAAAGACGTGCAATCAACAAAAAAATTAGAGCCTCAAACCTTCTCAATTAGATCTAGAACATCTTGGTTATCAACAAACTCGATATAGCTCCAATTTATCTGCTCCTTCTCATAATCTTCTTGTTCCATCTTAAAGACGTGCTGAAACAAAAAGCATAAGGCCTCTAATAAGTAGATGGGATAATTTTATAAAAAACGAGTTTGATTTCAGAAGAAATGATAAAAAAAAACCTGGTTAAAATGCTGCTGCAATTTTTCATTTGTATAATTGATACAGAATTGCTCAAAACTGCCGCCATGTAAAGAAAGTCAGAACAATATCAATGTCTTAAATGCATGTGGCAAATAATATATCCAAGTGAAGCTTGCCTGTTTTGCTTAAAACTTTCAAATCCATATATGTCAAGAACTCCTATTATTGCTTTTGAGTTAGGATCCTGCCCAATAGAGTTATTTATTTTTTGCACAATCCTGTACACAATACAGAACAAGAGTTCAATTTCATATAGCTAAAATGCATATTATATGTATTATACCTATCTGAAGCGATTTTACTTTACCAGTCAAAAAGTCGAGAATATACAGTCTTTGCCAAAGCATCTCGGCTACCCAAGGCAGCTTCTGGATCAAGAGTTCTGGTGATGACTTCCTCAGGTGTCACCATAACTCGCTTAATAAGTGCGTCTTCCAAGCTCTTTGGATCACACCTGTTGAAATAAGTTCAGCACATATAATTCATCACGGAGTGGATATGATCATCCCAAAAAACTAGATGGAAAAAGAGGATAGAATAAAGAAAGAAACAAACAAACATCCTCCTACTTGAGTAATTCAGCAGTCGTGTTGAGATGAAACCTCGACTTCTCATCCTTAACCACAGAAGAATCAATCTCCTTCCCCTTGGAAAACTCAATATTACCTAGATGAAGGATTGCAGCAACAACCCTGAATATTGCCTCCTGAAAAAATAAAAAGCCATTAGAATTATATATATTCATAGATGAAATGTAATATTGAGAATGAAACTGGTGGGCACATTTATATAGTGTTTTCTGAAGGTACAACCTGCTCATCCTCACTTATTCCAACTATATCCATAGCCCTTCTAGTTGCAAGGTATTCTTCAGCATCACTTATTCCATCGAGTTTATAACACTTAGATTGATTCAGGTAATGGAATGAATCTGGGCTTCCAAGCTTGTACTTCTCTCTTTCCTGCAGAAAATGGACACCCATATCACAAACATGAATGCAGCTCTAGCAACATAACATACAAAAGCTTTCAGAAAAGTAAGGAACAAAACCACAAGAAAAATTTCAGAAGAAATACTTCAGGTGGTGCTGCACAGAGAAGATAGAAGCAATGGTAGTTTCTTTCAGGATCTGAAATCTGGCAAACACGAGATCTCTCCAGCAAGTAAGTTCTAACAGCTGCTCCAGATATTCTCCCACTTTTGTCAAATTGGATCTCAACAAATTTACCAAAACGACTGTATGATGCAACACCATTAAAATCAATTTCATGTAGTTAACTTTTTCAAACGAAATACAAGAAATGTGTTCGATATGCAAGTACTATCTGACAAGAAAGTATTTCCTAATATGTTTGGTTAAAAAATCTCAGAAGAGTCATTCACCTTGAGTTGTTGTTCCTGACGGTTTTGGCATTTCCAAATGCTTCAAGAACTGGGTTTGACTGCATTCATTACAAATAAAAAACCAATTGAGACATCCTTTAATAACGAGACTTTGTATAGAGATCCTGTTTCGAAGAAAAAATGGCCATCAAGCTTCATCAGTATAAGCTCCAAGCTTACCTCTAGAACTTGTTGTTCAACAGTCCGTCCCTCTACTCCTGACCGACCACCCAAATATGCAAGATATCTCATCAGCATCTTTGTTGTTTCAGTTTTACCAGCACCACTTTCTCCACTAACTAATATGGAGTTGCTCTTTCCCTCATTGATCATTGCCCTGAGAGAAGAAGATAGCATGTAACATTCACCTCACACGGGTCCCAAATAATACTAGGAGAGAAAGTAAATTATTCCGCATGTTCGTCAATATCACCTGTAAGCAACATCCGCAATTGCAAAAACATGAGGACTGAGCTCTCCGAGTGCTGCCCCTTTGTATTGCTCCATCATGTGAGTATCATACAGATGAGGTAATCTTTGAAAAGGGTTTATTGCAATCAGAATATTCCCAGTATACGTCTGAGAAGTAAATGGGCCAGAAGAGAACATATGAGAAGTGAGAACTACTTTTGATAGATTAAGATGGTGACCAGAAATAGTTTGAAACCCCAGGTACCATATATCATAAAGCTTACATATATTTCGTTTAGTTCATATCTAGTTGCCAGGTTTTGCAGGACCCCTGGTTCATGCAGATATGAAAGCTTAGTCATATCGTCCACACCTCCAGGTGGTGCTTCAGTATCCTTGGGGAATACTTTTGAGATATTAGCAACAACCTGAAAACATTTAGGATGTCATATTTTACAGGTGATTTGAGGGAAATCTTGGAGCCACCACATGGTAGGAGCAGGAAGTGTAGAAATTAGAAAAAAACATGCCCCAACAAAGTCTTTATATTTATTAAAAAAAACAAAAAAATGAGAGTCCAACAATAACTCTCCAAAATAACAACTGCAGATAAAGCTAACAAGCGCATAACTAAATCTATGAGCTGAATTGAAGAACATAAAATACACTAATATTTGAATAAAAATAATTAACTTGAGAAATCATGTGCATCAAAAGACTAAGAAATCCTAACTGAAGATTGTTAGAATGGTGTATAAATTTGCAAAGGCAACACATCTACTGGTTATGCAAATGAGTGATAAACAACACAAGCTCCTAAAGAAAGACCAGTTTAAATAGTGACTACAGTGGATGTTGCAAGGTGAGCAACTTGATATCGTCCATTAGGACAATGATGTTCCTGTGTCATAAGCCACTGGGTGTATGTCAAGTTTTAACATTGGAGCACCTTTTGACCAGAGAGTCTCTTGTAACCATATAACAGAACACAACTAATAAATCATTTTCATAAGCAACAGATAATGACTGAGCATATTGCATATACCCGTTTCCCATTTGTAGTTTGCACATGAACATCTTGGCCGTCTATTCGGCTCACTTGTCCATCAATCCATGCCAAGGCTGGATCCTCAACCCATACATGGGACCCAACAATGATGTTAACTGGTGATCCCTGCAAGCAAGAAAAGGAGAAGAAGTTGGACATGTGACTGAACATTCATACACTATTACACTACAAGATTCAGGTTGAGTTCTCCTATCAAAGCAAAGAGAAGGATTCTGGAAATAGAAATCAATACGATGTTATAAATACTCATTCATGAGAATCTATAATCTTATCTACTTAAATGCAGTCTAGCGACTTCAACTAAGTAATGAAGTACTAGCAGGGCAGAGCACTTTGTACAAATAATTCTAAGGAGTAAGGATGACTTGGTTTCTCATCAACATCAGCCAAAATAAATCTCATCAAGTCTTGATTCTTTTCTCTACCATGACTCTGGAAACGGTAATCATCATAGCATACACATATTTGGTAGTTACTCCCTCCGTCCCATTACAGTTGGCCCCAACTTTTTGGGCACGGAGATTAAGAAAAGGCTTTTGTAAGGTATAAAATGTTAAGAGCCAACCTACTTTTTTGAGTTTTATGTGTTAATTTTTTGCCATTTTTGGTATGGGCCAAGTGTAGTGGGACAAACAAAAATGGCAAAAGGGCCAAGTGTAGTGGGACGGAGGGAGTATTAGACAAGGATCAATCTGATATTATGAGTCTAATGCCTTGGATTTAATGTTTCTTTAAGTATTGTGCATAACTTGGATCCTGAAATCCACCCCTTATTGGCTTAGTAACAAATATTAGAGAAGGGTGAACATAGTAACAAATAGCTCTTAACTGCATGCCAAACATAGAAAGCAAACACATAGTGAAGGGAAAACTTAGTGACGTAGCTTTAATTACACTTCGCAATACTAAGTACTCACACAGAGACAAATAAAGTCTTATAACCGGTTACACTTTCCAGACAGAAAAGATAGATTAATATTTCCAAAAATGTTCCAGTATATTATTCTAGAACCTAATATTCTAAGGGCTCGTTTGCTTGAGAATATCAAATAAGACTTGATACATTTGACTAGGATGTGTTTAACCATATAACTCACAAATGTCATGTTTGCTTACATGAATTAAATCATATGTAATATATACAAATTATGGTAATTTAGTCCAACAAAATAAATTAATATACGATATAATTATCTTTTGCATTACGTGTCCACCTATGTGGTGGGATCCATAATCACGTGTATTTGGAAACAGATATTGACTAGGATGTCTTTAACCATATAACTTACAAATGTCATGTTTGCTTACATGAATTAAATCATATGTAATATATACAAATTATGGTACTTTAGTCCAACAAAATAGATTAATATATGATATAATCATCTTTTGTATTTCGTGTCCACCTATGTGGTGGGATCCATAATCATGTGTATTTGGAAACAGATATTAGGCCCTTACTTTATCAAGAGATTTAGTTTTCGAAACAAACAGGATATTAGTCTATCATAGGTATCTATCACAGTCTTATCACGTGTAGCAAAAACAAGCCCTAATGAAATATGTTTTTTAGTCTTAACACATCACATGATATCGTTGTGTTGGTTACAATATGCATAGTTTAGTATCAAAAAGGATTTCTCCACACTTTGCAAGAGAAAGAATAAAAAACTATATTGAAATGAATATTTCTATATAGGAATAAACCAATATATGATATATTGGTAAGATTTATTTGTCCTATTATACTAAACTCATCTACATCAAATTCTTAATGGACAAAAGAAGCTCCTAATATTAACGTTGAGGACTGGATCCCTCCCTAACTTTTTTTGTGGGGGTGGGGGGTGGAGGGGCGTGGGTCGATAAAACACTGGACAAAGATAATTTTTTGTACAAATACCCCCTCCTCCTAAAAAGAGATAGAAACTTGTGTGACGGACATCAAATGGTATAGGGTATTTGAACTATGGCCAAAACATTAGGGCTAAATCTAATTTTGCACTTAGCACTTTAATCCATAAACAAATGAATAAATTATTATTATTATTATTATTATTATTATTATTACTATTATTATCATTATTATTAATATTATCATCATCATCATCATCATATATTTGGTGTTTTTCTATAATAATTTACTAAATATATATCGCACATAATGCTATTTTTATATATCATCAGAATAGAACAAATCATATTTATTTCTAGATTTTTAATTATATTTTAATGACTTCCAATGGAAATGCTAAATTTTAAATGAATTAGCAATTATTATATCGATCCGATAATGAAGATGCCTTTACATTGAAACATATTACTGCATTATAATTAAATATGGCAAAGGAGTTTTGTAATTCAAATTGTGATTTATCAAACTAGTCCAAAAGCTATCCAAGAAAAGATATTTGTGTATATTATTTTCTATGTACAGCAGGGGAAAATAACTAATTATTAATTAGTAAATCATTAAGGACTAAATAATAACTAATCATTAAGGACTAAATAATAAATTATCCATACACATGTCCAATACCAAATCATGAAACAAGATGATTTTATAATATAAAAAGTACTATATAAAATAGAACTTGTTTCTGAAGCACAATAATAATAATTCATTATACTACAAATATCTTTTTAGATTTAGATTTTAAGCCTTGTAATATGTATTTCACATTCAACATTACTATTAGTATATCTGTACAGATTAATACCACTTAATAATTAATATTTATAAACACTTCATTATACAGTAGACAAATTATCCTATTCTATTACTTTTATGCCAGCTTTATGTATTGTTCATTTATTATTATCTTCGAAGATATACTAAATAATAATTAGCTTTACTTGTGCAAAGATTTTTTTCTTTAAAAAAAGGTTATTTTTAACTTGTAGCCTGACTTTGACTCCGTGATGACTTTTTGAACTCGAATTTAAAACAATTCCAATATAGCATGTACTATGTTGTTCATTTTAATAGCCCGAGTCAAATTTTCCGACCAACTCAAGCTGGCTTGAATCAGAGTTTGTCAGAAATTTTGAAAATTTAAGTCAAAACTCCGGCCACAAACTCTTATACATGTCAGCTTTAGTTAGCCAAAAAAATTGACTCGGGATATTAAATGATTTAACGAACAACGTAGATAAGTATAGGCATATTTGTAACTTTTAAATTCGGGCTAAAAGGTCACTACAAGGTCAAAGTTCAGGCTATAATATAAAAACAACCCATAAAAGGTAATAACAAAAAAAATTACTACATAATTTCAATATTTAATCATAATTTCGAATATTGGACTTGTAGTCATTGAGATCATCTAACAATTGATTTAATTATACTATTCAATATAAAGCGTCAATTGAAATAATTTTGCTACTAAATCATGAGAATAAGATATTCATTCTGACATAGAATAATAACCCTATAAGTGACTACTTATGTTTAGTAAGTCTTTGAAGACAAGTGATAAATCATCAATTATATAATAATAATAATAATAATAATAATAATAATAATAATGACAATGACAATGACAATGACAATGATAATGATAATGATAATGATAATGA